>JACMIF010000669.1:0-33803 GCA_014805445.1 Diplogasteroides magnus | reverse complement strand
TTGACAAGGCGCTCCATAGTCTTGGCAGCAGCAGAGGTGATAGAGATGGGGCGGTAAGACGAGGGGAGGTTTGGGTCTTTGCCTGGTTTTGGAAGAGGAGTTATCAGAGAATGTTTCCAGAGAGCGGGGACTGAACCAAGTGACATGCTCCAGTTAAATATATCAGCAAGAGGAAGAGAAAGAGACGATGCACAATGCTTGAAAATTAGTTGAGGGATTTTGTCAGCACCGGTATCCGTAGTGTTAGTCTCCGGTATTCATAATAATATTCATATGATAAAGCTTTCTATAAATTCCCGCAAGATGTTGCCAGATTGCACATTTTAACTCTTGTTATTGCATCTTTTGCACATGGTTCGTCGGAAAAGTTCGTTAATGAGGATGAATAGTCGTGGCGAACAGCTACTCCACTCTCTATTCACAAGGCTGACAACTCGTGACTTCGTCCCATGTCAGAATCGTCGATTTCCTGGTTGTACTCAGAACCATTCCATCTCTGGTACTTCACTCGAACAATAATTGCATCTCTGATGACCAATGGAGTTCATTCTGGTAACATTTGTCACTGTGAATGCCTTCATTATTCTTCTTAGGTCGTCCGAATCTCGAAGTATTCTGAGTTAGGGATACCATCATTTGTTCATTCTATCTGCAATTGCATCCGGTCACATTTCTACTATGCCATGAATCCGGTATTCTTCATGTCTTCTCACTTCATTTTCCATTTGTGTTTTATGCCCATTCATATGACAATCAATTCCATCTGGATCTTCTCATTCAACTCCAACAACTGGAAGAATGAGAACTGCACAAGGATTTTGGTAAAACGAGATTGTTATTCATTTTCAGATATAACCAACTGCATCATTTGCCTTTTCCATGTAAACCTACTGTGTAGTCTTCTCTATCGCCTATATCACACATCCAAAAAACATTACTATTACCTGATTGCTCATATGTAAATGTATGTAACAGAGGCTTTCAATTTCATAAAAATGTTGTTCATCGCACGGACTATTGAGAAAGTTCAAACAATACATCAATTGCACAGTAAACTACAGTCGAAATACTCAAACAAATGCTCATAATGATCTAGCACAGAAAACCCTACCAATGGAGGAAAGATCATGAAATGACTTATCTAGATATCGTGGAAGCGAAATGGTAGGGGCGAATGCGATGCCAGAGTGGAACAAGACATTGAAAATGATTGTCGGCAGACTGGAACGCTGGTTTGGATGTGAGCTGCGGAGTCTTAAAACAATTTTTTTGCATTGTGATGATAGCATCCTCCATGCATAGCCATCAACAACTTTGTGTAAGAAGTGATGAAGGTCAGAATGGGATTAGAATTCATGTAAGTGCATCCAATTGCGATGTTTGATTGGATAAACAAGAGATGCAATCGACCCAAACCGGTAAATGGAGGAAGCTTCGGGGGAATAAAATGGGAGGGGAAGCACTCAGATGGACAATCGACCTATCTTTCCGTGTTGGTTAGTTTGTTGCCTAGTTGAAGATTTTCGACTAACGTCACTTGCTCAGGGTCTGTTGATCAGCTAGCGATCCTTTCAATGAATCAAATTTAGGAATTTTCGTTGACAATTATGTAAATTCCCTATTTTTTTATACCTAATTTCATTCAATTAATGGGGGATCGCTAGTTGAGCAACTGAGCAAATGAAGTTGGACGAAAGTGTTCAAATAGGCAACTAACTAACTCGGAAAGATAGGGCGAATCTTTCCATTTAGGAATGACGGTCTACAAATTGCTCATCCTCCTACCCATCGTTGCATATGCATCGGAAGACGGAAATTTCTTGCCCAGATGGGGTGAGTCTTTCTGTTTGTCCTCACGGGAATATATCAGGTATGAAAAGTCGGAACTCGTGAGTAAGACACTATTCCTAGACTGATAATGATCAAACATCCTTGAAGAAGAGTCGTTTAGAGGTGCGAACTGTGGATTGTCTGAATGGAGACAAGGCAGAGGACTGTGTTCTCATTGCAGCGGGGGCCAGGAAGACACGGAACCCTGAGGACTACAAGTGCATGTGGGACTATTCATTGAGTATTTATAAGAGATTGTTATTGAAGAGAGGAACCGATGCCACAATGGGAATACAACAAATTGGCAAGGAATTCAACTACCAGAATTGCGTGTCCAATTGGATGTGAACCTGATTCTGATCTATCGGTGAGAATACAAGAACATTCAATCGATTGACTTTCGAATTGCTCATTCTACTATCTCTCTTCAGGTTCTACAGAAGAAGCCGTACATCAATCCCAAGTGCCAGAAGTACTACACGTACGGAAAGTATCGAAAGGTGAGAATGAAGAGAGGATAGATAGAGAAAGTGGGATTGTAGGATGGAGAATGGTACGTGTGGATGACTTCTCCCTGTAAGACAGCCATCACAACACACTGCAGATTTAAGGATGTTCCACAGTAATGAACAGAGAGAGAGAGCGAGGGAATGAAATATTGTTATTTATGAATCCAATTGTTTATGACCGAGATTGTATTGCACATTGTAACCGGAATAAAGTTGAATAACAGTAACTAAATAGAGTCTGTCATTCTACAATAGACAACAGTGATTGCCCCTCCATCCATGTTATTCGTGGAATGATTCATTGAGAGAAATGCAATAATCGGAAGGGAAACACTGCCCATATGCGAGACTTTATGATGCAGGCGATCTTCCGATCAACAGTTGTAGCGGAAGTGTCCACGTGGAGGCACCACCAAAATAGGTTTCTGCCGCCCAAGCAGCGATAGTACAGAGAATGAGAATTACAGTCTAAAGCGGCGTTTCGGGCATCATGACTGGAGTTCTTCCTTTGCACCTCTAGTACAGCACCCGGTTAGTAAAAATTGTAAAGAAGAACAGTGATGGAGGATAAAGTCAGAATATAAGACAGAAAGGCGGAAAGGCCTCTTTTGTGTGGTCAAGTAGTTTTTGCTTCTCGTTTCGTATAAATGCCATCCCTTGAATTGATCGATGGGTTCCAGAGATTCCTTCAAGAATATTTACATAACACTTCCGCGTTTAATTCCGTTGATAAATAAGGCATCATAGTTCATGTACTTTCCCTTTCTTTGAATAACTTATGAAGAAATTGTATGATATCTTCAGGAGAAAGAACGTGAGTACTTTCTTATGTGTACATGCATTCTCTGTCGAAAACGAAACATTGTAGGAGGTGTGAGAAAAAGTTCCATTATGAACAAAGTGATACTTGCAATGAGAAAAGGAAGAAGAAAGAGAAGAACAATATGAAGACGTTCCAGGCTGAATGGAAAAGAGTTCAAATGACACATTGATGATATCTACACTAAATTCAAACCTAATGGCTGAGAAGCTCAGCTCTGGATGTTCAGTTGCAGTGAATCGCAAGTTTCTTATATGGTCAATGTATCGAAATGTGTGTATGTTCTCGACCTCAATCTTACGATCACTACGAATCATCGATAGTTGTTCACCTGTTCTCTGTTGTAGAGTCTCAATATCACTTGATTGACTCGTTTAATCAGTCTTTGATTGTTTTCCCGTCTTCGGAACAAGTAGAAGTAAGCATTCAACTCTGTTATGGCCTGCAACATTCTTTGCACAAAAGAAAGAAGTGAATACTCCAACTCTTATGTATTTTGTGTGCTTCCCGTCAACTGCAGTGTATGTGATTCTGAAGAGATGTGGATTGGCATCTGAGTGTCTCTATGACCGACTTGTTGTATTTACATGATTTGTGTAGTTTGACGAATTCCTGTTGATCTCCCTCGTAGAGGACTCCCACACTCTTCTTGTATGGCCCCATACACAGATCATTGATGAATTGCATCAGATCTCCAGACACATGAAGGTTCGAGGGAGTGAATGAACCAGTGAGGAATGTGTACTAAACATATTGATTCCATCAATTCAACCAACAATCATCCTACATCATTTGGAGTCAACGTGTCTTCAGTGGCAATAATCAACGTCCGCTTCTCTGATCTCAGTTCTTGTACGATCTCAGTGAAGGTTCTGAAGAAGACAGTTGACTCTGCGAAGGTTTCATCCTGAATGCTTACGGTACTTTTGGAGGTACAAAAATTGCATTATTTCCATTGAATCCTGCATCGTGATAGTATATGACAAGGGCCATGGAGAGAGTTTGCAAGGCTCGCGAAATCTCCACGAATAGTCCATACAATGGAGAAAACACTGAAGAGATATTCATGCAATTGAATAAAACACAAACTCTCATCATTAATAGTTGAATATGAGGCAGTCCTTTCAATGCGTTTCCTTCTCAAGTAGTCGATAGCCTGGTGTTAGAACTCGGTATCTTCGCATTATGACTAACAATTCAGACCAAAGATATTGTCGTTGTTATCATACTGCATATCATGAGTAGAAGAAATGCATCAATAGAAAAGACCGTATAGAATGTGAGATTGGAAGATTCGACCGTTGTATCCTTTGCAGGTACAACAAAATCGGCCTCCAATATAAATGAAAGGAGCACAATTGAAGAAAGCGCTTACTTTTGTCCAGAAGATAGGTACACTGTGTCTAAAATAATCGAATTCAATCGACTTCTCTCTGGTGTCAATAGATATCCATCGATAGCAGTGAGAACAGTTCCATTTCCAATTCCACCCAATGATCCATCGAAGATTCCTTCGAATTCCCGCGATCCCGATGCTACAGGACAAAAGTCAACGATGCTTAGAAATGGAAACGAACGATAAGGAAATTTTTTGAAGGATGTTTTCTTTCCGAGTAATTTTCCCATAAGCTTCCATATTTCGACCAGAAAACCGGCGAATCGTCCTTCATTTTTGTAAAGATAAGGGAACGATTCTTCAGAATACGATAAAATAATCTCATTTTCATCCATTCACTCAATCTGCAAAGTAAATAGCAACTTTATCGCAAGTAACATCACGAGACAATTTACATTGGGGAAAAGCGTGTGAAGGAGTTTTGTCTCGATGTTCCCCACTAGCCTCGTGCATATTTCATGGACTATTATGTAGTCCCACATGTGTACCAGGACACCGCGATACTCTTAGGTTTATGCAAACATAGTCATTAAAATCCCTTAGGTTGCTCATGAAAATTAGTAGTGCGAACCGATTTACCGAATATTTTAATAGCTTATAAATATAGATATTTTTTAATTGTGAAACAATGAAATGCTTTGGAAAGATTTTGATTCCATTTCTCTTCTGCAGGAGAATCCTGAAAATAGCCGTTATTTGATTGACTTTCTTGCGTTGCTTAGGTTTGTTTGTTGTTAGATGAACAAGATGAGAACGTCTCCCTGAGGCACGAATAGAAACACAGTGAAAGTCAACAGTTTTGCTCCTTTGAACGTGGCACAACCTGGAGAAGAGAATCAACACAAGAAGAGTGAGAGATGGAAATAAGATGAGAAGTGATGGAGATGTCGACTTGCAGTTGAGAGTAAGAACTGGAATTGTTACTCGCTCCCTGAGGGAACGAGAATCGAGACAAGCATTTTTGTTATTCCTCACGGATCGGCACAACGTGCAGTGCATTCTGATGTTGATGCCAGATGGTTTTTTTTTCTACATTCTTTCATCAGGATCATGCATAGACAACGAGTCGCCAGTGTTCTCATATACTCTACAGGGAAGATTCTTGAACGGCATCTACATGTTATTTCTCTGTCAATTTTCCCTGCTAATGAATACGATTCGATTCTAGTCGTATAGATCGTACAGAGAAGTACAACTCCATGTTCGGTTTGTTTTCCCCTTTACATTCCTATAGTCTATTATTCCCATCAGTATGCTCTGATTTGTTCTATCATTCGAACAATAAACAGAGCCCTCTCCCACCCCCCCATGCATCCATCATCTATTCCTTTCACCTTTGCCCTCTTCCCGTATGGGATGTCTCCCCTTCTCCTCTCTTCCTCTCAGGTACTCTTTTCGTCTCAACTGTTTGCCAACCTTTCTCAACGTCAAATCTGCGTGGTGCTCTCCCACTGAGACCACAGTCACAAATACCCACGACTCCCATTATATTCTCTCCTCCTCTTCCTCTGTTCTTGAAATCATGCAACTTCTCCACTAGCATGTCACTCTCATATATCAGACGATTGCTCTACTGGAGCATCGAACTTCAAGTTCGTTAAGTAGTTCGATTCCTTAGTTCTCATTGATTTAACTCAATTGATGAAAAAGCGTCTTGTCCGATTCCCTTTTAGTGCCACATTTTCGCTGTGAAGGTCATTTCCTTCCTGGACGATTGGTGAGAATTTGGCGCGCTGTCCACTTGTTGCGACATGTTTTCTATTGATGTTAGAACCTCTATTCACAGTGTCTCTCTGCCATTCCAAACAGTTATTGGCATTACTCACGGAGTAAATCATATCAAGCAAGTATTGGGAATAATAAGCACTTGAAAGTAGGCAATATTTGTATCTGTACAATTGTTCTCTATTAAGTTGTGAGAGGACTCATTGAATGAACGATGAATATGACAAAAGTGTACTGTATAGACCGTGAATTGACTCAGATACTGCCAGCCGTTCATTTCTAGTCGTTTAACTTCATTCTTAGCGGTTGTCTCTGCGAAGGGGAGAGACGACCGCTAGGAATGAAGATAGAGAGCTAGAAATGAACGGCTGTCAGTATCTGAGTCAATTCACGGTCTCTAGTGTACTGTTTGTGGTTTCCTCCCTTGTTTTCATCGTTCCTTTTCATTGTAATGTGCCCTCTCGAACATCCTGAGACTACATCGACTTTGTGGAAGAAAAGAGTCGAGAGGAATGAACGATCATCCATCCCACACGCAATAATAACACTCTTTCATGACAGTTACAAACAGCAGCGGATTTTTCCACCGTAGAAAACAGCATTTATTGTTCTCTGTGTTATGACCAAGAGTCATTAACGCAAGGGGAAGAGAGTCTTTCCAGTTGTTTATTGTTCATAAATCACTTCCCCCATTTCCTCTATCTTCTGAATGTTGGAATATCTAATGATTCCCCTTTCAATTGCCATTCTTTCTCGACAGTTCACGGTCATATTCTCCGTTCTCTTTCTCTCTTCAACATCCGCTTTCCTTCCCTTTCTTTTCTCATTTCACTTTCCCTCATTTTCTTTTCTGTCCTCTATGCATTCATCTCTTTCTGTGTTTTGTTGTCTTGAGTGGGAATCACTGTCTCCCCGTGTCCCCTTTTGTAATTTCCCTCCTTGAGTATGGTCCCGTATCCTCCTGTAATCACGTGATTCTTTCTCTGTAGTGTCCTAACCTTGGTCATTCTCGATCTCGTTTTGCATTGCTGCCGAGGCAGTTTTTCGTCACGAAAAGATGCTTTTCCTTTCCTCGAACGAGATCCAATCATTCTCCTTTCTCTCTCTTTCTTCACTTTCTTTTCACGAGACACTCTAACTGTCTGTCACTCTCTTCTATTGTCATTGTCTATCATTCGAGATATCACTCTCTATTTCTATCATTCTCTTCTTTCACCTGATCTCTCTATAATGATAGTTCGTCCTTTTTGTGGCGCTTCTCATTTTCGCCCTATTCATATCACTTCTTCTGATTGTCTTCGGTGGAGTGAATTCATTCATCTTCACATGATCAACTATTGCTTCAGGGAGTAACGCACCATCATTTGTTTTTGCTAGGGATTTTCGGAGATTCCTTGGGTGAAAGGCAACATTGCCATGGATATTTGCAAATGAAATGGACACTTGAGCGGCGTACCTGTCCATTTTGTAAAATGGTGCAAGTGTCCATTGTGCTCTCGTATTTTAATCTTTGCGATAAGTTTCAAAGGTCCAGTAGGCGATTGAAGCGACCATGAAAGGTTTCTTTTGCAGAAATTCGAAATTGAGCCCATTCATACAGAAAAATGATTTTGCAAATTGTCGCTGCATGACGATTTAACTCCCATAGTTTGAAACTTTTGTACGGTGACAGTTTAAACGGTCTTCCCGCGACAGTTTCAAAACTGTGGGAGCTAAGTCGGCAGTTGTTTATTTTTATTTTTGCTGTGTGTTATCAAGTGGAGTCTTCGAATAAGACGATGAATTGTTGAGTTGAATGAGATCTCGTTGTCTTGTCCACTCATTCCAATCGAATCGGTTACTGCTTAGGCTGGCCATTGGAGCTGAACCGGTCATTCTCATTAGAGTTGAAGTGAAAGTGGGAGAGGTCAGAGAAAGAGGGAAAGGACTTTCGATGGAGTGAAACAAAACGAGATGAGATGCGAGAGCCTGTAGTGGACAGGAATATAATGGCATTGAGAGGGTAAAAGGAGGGGAAAGGACCATATGTGAACTCGAACTTGAACTGTCCCCACAGGTATCTCGTAGTCTATTTTTACGAACTGTTTGTGCTGTTACGAAGTTGCGCCGTTTGCTCAGTAATAAGAGGGATTGAATCACTTCTCATGGGGAGTATTCAATCTGAGAAGTGAACGAAGTTACTTACAAAATTCGTTCAAGTAAGTTCATTTATTTATATAATATTGTTAGTTCACATGATAAGTAACTTCATTCTCTGTGTGAGTAGGCTGCACTCTCATTCCTTTCTCCCGTGAACAATTCAGAATGTCTCAATGCATTCTCACTCACTTCATATTGTATTCTTCTCTTCGAACGAACAAATCCTCATTTCTCCATAGTCTGAATGGGTCCATCTCGTGATTTCTATCTGCACAGTCCTTCTATCCTTTCTCTCTTTTGCAATCCTCCAGTCTTTCCCCTGCAGAGTTCCTCTTTCCTTGTCCATTCTGCCATTCTACAGTGTGCACAGCCGTTCATTCCACGCCTCTTCCTCTCTTTTCTCTTCATTGTGCGAAAAATCGGACGCGGAAGCGCGTTTCGTCCCATTCTGATGCTGCGAAACACCCGATGATCGTCCCCCCTTCTTACTCAGACAGTACGATTCAACAAGACTTTTACTTGAAATAGTTGCATTTTATTCAATTCGTTCAGTCACGACCAAAAATGACTTCGTAAGTGCTTGGTTTGTTATCAGTTCGTCAACAACTTTCCCAAACTATCAACTAGTTCTTCTCTCACTTACTTTAGACTACTACAACTCTTCTTCTCTCACTTCTCCCCCATATGAGCACGAGATGATTTCCTCTAGCAAAACCGTACAGAAGAAGGGCCGTGACTAATGTTGCCTTCACTTTTGCCTTCTTTCTCTATTGTGGATCCCCTCCTCAAGATTCATCATCCACATTGTTCCCTTTATGCTGCTGATACTCCCCTTTCCTTTCCTTGCAAATGATAGTTGAAGAATTGCACATATTTACTGCAAGTCACACTTTTGCGGGGGAATATTTTCCAGAGAAAGTATAGAGGAACTTGGATGGGAAGGTCGACGTTGATTGCTCTTTTGAAGACTCCGCCATGCACTGAGAAGTTGTAAAAGATTCGAGACTTACGTGAGAGATAGGCAGAGAAACAGAAGAAGAAGATGCGTGAGTCCTCTCTTGAAGGGGGAGATCCGATCACAAACCATCGTTTCGTCAGTCTTTCTCCTGAATGTTTAATGTGAATGGAATGCACAAGAGTGACAGCTTCTCGCCTCTAGAACAACTTTGTTCCTTTCTCTCTTTTGCTGTTCGAGTCACTCAACATGCCCTTTGGTCCATCTTTCATTCCTTCGGTCTCCCTCCTTCTCTCACATTACATCATCCAAATACTCCCCCATTTTATGCCCCTTTTCTTGTTTGTGTTATGATATGCATGTTTTGATACCAAAAATGCCAAACTGTTTTGATAGTTGTGCAAGAAAAATCTCCAAAATGTCATTGTTTAACTCCACATGATTTTTCTCTAAAAAATGCCTTTTATCCTACCCGGCTATGTGGAATCTTGAAATCTAAATATATCAACATTCGTTTAATGTTAAAAAAAACTCGGCTACGTTATTTTTTCACCATCAGACGGTACGAATTCTTTTAAAAATTTGATCGTGGTGATTAGGTCATTGAATAGGTAAAAAGTGGATTTGCTATTCGTCTAATCTCATTTCACATGCATTCTCTCACATTGAAAGCTCAATAGAGATTGAACGAATGACAAATTCATTTTTCCGCTGTTCTAGAAACCCTCAAGGTAGAGGGTAGTAAATGAGAAATTATTGACAGTCGGTGAAAAAGTGCACCATCGCCACAGGTTCGCTGTCTAACTTCGCTACATCAAATGAACATTTACGAGATCCCACAGGTTATTTAGATATCCTTATTCTTAGCACGAAATTTGAGACAAAATCGTATCGTGTGCCTGTGGTTATGGTGCCTTTTTCACTGACTGTCAATGTTTGCGAGACCCTACCTTTCTATAGCCTATAGACAATAGGGTTTCAAAAATAGTGACTATAGTGATAATCCGCTGTCTGAGAAGATCTGTGTTATTGCGTAAGTTGCACAGACCGATAGTCACTTGATAGTATCTGTCCATGTACTCTAGTTGTGTTTACTACTTCCCTTCAGTACATTCGTCCTCTCTTCTTCCCCAATGGTGTCGTCTACTGCGTGTCTTCTATGTAGATAGATACTCCCAATTTCGGTGCAGAGATCTTCTCATCAAATCCTCTCGAACCCAATATGCTCATTGAACTCTTTTCAATCGTTCCAATCCCTGTTCTCATCGTTCGTTGCCGATCTTCCCCCTTTGTATGTTGTGGCAGTTTTGTCCCAATAGTCTGAGTTGTCCTAATTGTACATTCGCGAAGTCTTCTCTGAGTCCTTCTTTCTTTGAGTGTGGAATATTCCATTGTGCAGTCATTGTGCCTTTCCTTCTAAGGAATAAGATTCTTCAGATGGATGAGATGTGACGAGACCCAATTTCATCTCTTCTCCCTTGAGTACTTGCAAAGATTGTATGCCATGACCAATTTCCCTCTCTTTCCCTCTCTTTCCCTCTCTTTCCCTCTCTTTCCCTCTCTTTCCCTCACACTCTTTTCTATTTGAGTGCATTTATCGCCATTTCCTCCTCAATTCTTCTCGAAGAATTCCATCAGGACAGCATCATGGGATATGTTTTCATTGTGGAAGGACAAAAAAGGAAGATTGAGAGGGTTGGAGTCCTGAGAATAATGGTCTGAGAGTGATTGTGTGCATGTCTCGACAGCTGTGTAGAAAGGGAGGAAGGACTCCCATTCTCTTTCATCTCCATCTCTCTCCCTTTCCCACATTTCACTTCTATTCTCTCATCAACTTCATTCTCTCCGACTACTTCCGGTGCTCAAAAACGCGTGCCAAGATATTGTGACTTTTCCTAATGCTAACTTCCTCAAAGGTTCATACAATTCGGAATCATTTCCGTCATATGAAATCAAATTAGTCTAATTTGATATTACTTTGTCGTGACTGAATCTTTGAACTGATTGACTATGCAGGAGGGAAGGAGAGAATGCAAGCAGTTTTACACATCATTCTACTCTCTGCTTACTTTTAGTGGGAGTGAGAGCAAGTAAGAGAAGAGTAGATGGGAACGAACGAATGAACGAAGAGTCAACTTATCATTCTCGATTCTTCATCTGTTGAGAGCAAGGAAACACGTGATGAGAACTGAGCAATCTGGTGAAAGATAAGAGTGCCATGGACATTTGCGCAATAGTGGTGAAATGGATACTTGAGCCGGGAAACGATAGCGCATCTTCCAATTTCACCGTTATTTAGCAAATGTCCATGGCGTTCTTGTTCTTCACCCGAGGAATCTGCTAACGTTAGTCTGTATTTTCTATATTCTGATCTCTTCTTCTGTCATAAGGACCATTCATCTTCCTTTGATCAAGTCCATCCTTTTCCATTCCCGAAGAGATTCTATTTTGCATTCCGTTTAGGCTGCCAAAGCTGTGTATTTATTTCCACCACAATACTCATCGCAGGAATTTATCTGATGCCTAATGCGCTTTGAGAGATAGAAGAAAAGAAGAGAGGATAGACTACGAGAGGGGATGAGAGAGTGTGTCCCAATGAGAGAATGAGACTGATAGAGTAAAATGATCATCCCGGTTGCACAATAACCGGTGATCTTGCCAACGGGGGCAGACTAGTAGTGTCAGGGAGGGAAGGCCCTTTTTGGTATGGAAGTGAATTGACTGAATGAATGTGATGGCACGACAACAGGAAGGATTATCTGTCGTTTGAAATGAATGCCACTTTGCCTATGGCAATTCACTCTCTTCCTCTTATTTGTTCCATCCGAGACCGTCCCAATTGAAGAGAGAGGAAAGGAAGAGATTGCGGCTGCTCAGCTTTTTCTATAGGACATTCGTTCTCCGGCAGAGTCTGACCACATTCTTTTCCGGCTATATTGAAATGTGGCAGTGCACACAACGACTGTTCTAACCACTTCCCCATTCATTCTATAATGAATGATATCCTATGATACTGTGTAGATCAGTGAATATGAATGGAATGACTCCCCCTTCCCCATTGGCCTTGTTCACATCTGGAATGACTGTCCCATCCATCGATCAGTACACTTTTTGTCGTCCAAGAGGAGTAACCTCTTCCCTCCCTCTCTTCTTTCTCCTTGATCCTTTTCCATCGGGAGAACTATTCTACTCAACAGTATCCCAACCCATACAGTCACTTCTTCTTCTTCTTCATACGTCAACAACTCGTCCGATTTCCTTCTTCTTGTCATGCGTTCTTCGCCATTTCTCGCCTGTTTTCTCTTCCCACTTCCGTTCATTCTAATTTAGGATCCTTTTATAAAAATACCTACTTGCAGATGGCAGTTTTCAACAATCGTCCACTACTCCTTTATTGTTTCTGACTCTTTCCCCTTCCTCTTCTCTTCTCCACTCATCCATGCATTTGTGCATCTTTTCCATTGGATCGGGGCTTCTCTCAAGAATTACTTCAACCTCTGCCCTATGAGGATTGTTCTCTGTCTTCCCCTTCTCATTCCATGATCAGTGGAGGTTTGAGCTCACATGCAACATTGTCCTCCCACGTGGGGACAACTTCGGCACCTTCTCTCACTGTCTGCTCTCTCTCATTTGTCTCTTATCTATCATAGTATCAGTGGTTTGTCTCCATTGCCAAAGAGAAGAGAGTCAATTGAGCTGTCACCTTATCTATCGTTCATTCTCTTTTCTCTCTCTTTTCCTTTCACGGGCACAAATCTGCCTGGAAACCTTCCTTTGTCTTCTTTTCTCCTTCCTTCTTTGGTCTCGATGTTCCATTGACACAGAAAAGAAGACTTCTCTCCAGTGCCTATCCACTTTCAGTCCCTTCAACATCACACACTTTCAATGGACGAGTTGACATGTTCATCTAGCATCAGAATCCCCTCATCCTCTTTTGTATCTCTGCATGTACACGATATCACTCATCATGTTTTCCTTTCCTCTTGTTTGACCTTTTCCTCCTTTTGCCCTCTCCATCTTCTTTCTCTTCTCTTTACTCCTCGGTAATCCTACAACATTTGCATTCATTCCCATCATTGTGGTCACAAAACACTGCCCTCTCTCTATAGGAAGTTGAAATGAGTGTGACACTCCTCCCCTTTCAGTCCTCCCTTTCCTTCCACAAGATCACTCCTCATTCTCCAGATTTCCCCTTCTGAAACCATGCAAGGGGAGATTACCACTCAAGGACCTTCCTCCCCTTTTTGTGCCTTCTCTTTCCTCTCTTCATCCATTCTGTCCTCGACCTCTCACCCATAGGGAATCACGCAATACATAGAGTGAGGCCCTCCTTTATCTCAATTTACTCTCCTATCAATGTCCCATCAATGACTCATTCCTTTCATTCACTCAATCTACTCAAAATCCCCAGACCAACGATGATTTGATCTCCTCTACGAATGCATGACTGTTTTGACCAAGACACAGTTACTCCTCGTAGATGAGTCTTCCATCTTTAGTCCCATTCCCTCTCATCTCAGTTCTTCCATTAGGAACCCCCCTCACATTCTGGCCACTTCCCCATATTTGATGGTCATTCCTCTACTAGACTACCTTGTACTACCTTCCCCTCCTACCTCACAAGAAGAGGGCAATTTGATTGTTTCCGAACCCTTATATGCATATGCGGACGTTTCTTTCTTTGCTGTAGTTACCCTTTATCGCAGCAGTCCCGGAAATTGTGTTATCGCCCATGGACTTTCTTCCCCTTCTGGCAACTCTGTTCACTTCGACTGTTTGTTTCCATTGTCGTGTGAATGGAGTTGCCAATCTTCCCACCATACACAAATTACCCTCCCTTCTATGCAAGTACCCGTAACCAAATGAGCACCCGATTGCTCATTGGACTAAGATTGTCATTTGCATTGATATTTAGCATACTCCACATAGTGAATGACTGTCCTCCACCTCCTTCTTCTCTTCTTCTTCCTTCCATTGTAGACGTGTCTTCGTTGTCCTTTTGCAGGCCCGTTTCCCCTTTCAAAGAATGTCCTCCCATTTCTCTTTCTCTCTTTACTGTTTACATTTCCTCCCATTTTCCCAGTCGGAAGGATTCATAATGTTCCCAAGACTCGACCGAAATTTGAGAATTGCCCGCATTCTCTCCCTTTTGATGCTCGTTGCGTTGTCTATATCCTTCTGAACGTGTTCCCTAATATGAATATTCTCCTTTCAGTGTCGATGTTCGAATACGACAGATTGGCCCTGGACATCTCGGTCCTTTCACTCAGGAATGGAATCGATGGAGGACTTCTATCACCCATTGCAAGTCTGGTACGTTCTACAGTATCACTCAACTGTTGTAGTGGATGTGTAGTGGCCGGTGAATGGAAACTGTGCAGTGGATATTAGCGCCATAGTGGTGAAATGGGCAGATACATCATTGTTCTCTGCATTTTCACGGCGCATCTGTCCATTTCGTCATCATGGCACAAATGTGCATGACTCAACTGTCTTTTATCCGTAGTGGGAGTATAGATAGTGTGCATGTAATGTCCTTATCAGTCTCTCAAGTGTCATCTCTCCCATTTTCCCTTTTCCTCAATGTCGTTGTATTCTTTGATCACGAGATCAGTGAATACATTCATTAGCCTATTCTATACCATGAACGGCCAATGCAAATGAAAGGGATGAAATTTGAGATGAATTCAAACGCGAGTTATGATGGGATACGAGAATTTATTGCCTTTGGTGTTTTTGAATGACGAAAGGGGATCAAACAGCAGAGACTGTAGTGTCTACCCATTACAGAACTCTCATTCCTCTCCCTCTTCTGGATCTTCCCCCGCTAGGACGATTCCCTCTGATTCTGCCCTTTCTGACTGTGGCAGCTCCTCTTCTGGATATGGTTCTCCTGGAGGAACTCCTCTTGCATCACCCCAAACACGTGAGTGGAACAGTGGTCATGGCATATCACGGCGATAGAGTTCCTTGCAAGATTTGACATGCGAACGTAGTAGTAATGGTGTGTAATTCTGGAACGGGAAAAGATATTCAGCACATAGAACATTATCCATATCGTGTTTCCTATCCTCTCACTCAATCGTCATGACTATGTAATGAGAAGAGAAGAAGAGAAAAGACGAAGAGAGTCCATCTAGGCCTAAAATGCATGGAAACGCAATGGGTACATTGGAAAGGAATACTTGGGGTTTCAATTGAAAGGCCACACACGAAAATGTCCTTGTTACGTGCAATGGACGTTGCAGAGGCATTTGACTGCATTAGTGCATACGCAAATTGTAGGAAAAATATCATGGTTTTTGCATAATAATTCTGGCTACGTGATTATAATATCAAGAGTGATTGATGAACTTTGAACCCCATCCCGAAGAGCATTAGTAAGTGGAAATCCTTTTGACACGGACCACCGATTTCGACTTTTTTGGGGAAGGCGTTTATGGATGGGTGGGCTTGTAGTACAATGGGTGAAGCAGAGAGAGAAAATAGGAGGGTCTGAGATGAATGAATGAGTGTTCCGCCTATATGATGAACGGGAAATAGATACATTATGTCTCTTTGCAACGCCAATGGATGAAATTAAAGGAAACTTCCCTTGAAATTCATGACACTTCATGTAACATTTATTGAGGCCTGAAGATCCGGTTCAGAATGTATATGAAATGATGCAGTGATTTAGCAGAATATTTCACTACAATTTAGTGGTATCTAGCACTGCAAAACCTGTGGGGATATAGCATTCTAAGGCATTCTTTCTACCGTAATCCCTTGAGTACAGTATCCCTCTTCAGCAGCAATGTCATGTCTTCTGCCAGCTCATCTTGCCCGTGTCTTCTCTGATTCTGCAATGGGAGAAGGAGATGATGGAGGAATGGCAGCACATTTTGGATGTTCACTCGGGGAAACAGACAAGAGAACTGCAGGAACAAAGAAGGTACACAAGAAATGGAATTATGACGAATCTTTCCGGTGCTCAAGCTCACATTAACTCTATAATACCTTTTGTGGCAGACTGCTATCTGACTATCAAAGGGCACAATGCTCTCATTTCTTTCAGTCCGATGATCCTTCATCACCCTCAGCAGCTGCCAAGGAAGACGGATTCTCTGCCGATGAGATTGCCGACTTCGAGAATCTTCTGTGCTCACCCAAGAAGGTACCGTAATCCCTCTCCCTTGTCTTCTACCGTATTCTCCTTGCAGCCTCCTCCAACCAAGTACCAATGTCACATCTGCTATCAACACGGACACTACATCTCGGATTGTCCCATGGTCAGTTTGTGTGGTAGTTTGCATCTGAGATCGCATTTGACCATCTTTGATCATGTCTATCCTAGTTCGCATTCATTCCATCTCCATATATTCTCCTCTTTCAGCGATTCAACACTCCATACGACGAATTGACTCCATACCAGGGACGCAAGAAGTGCTACGGAGAATTCCAGTGCCAGGTTTGTACTTTTGCCCCAATTCTAAAATGTGCAAAAGACGCGATCCTTCAGTGCGATATCCGGCATTATCTGAAAGCTGTTGATTGAGCAAACGTTCTGTCTGCTATTTATTCCTGTTTCTGTCCCGCTCCGATCTCTTTCATTCCCTTCCACGCGTGTAGTATTGCCCATTTCAGCAGTGCAAGAGGAAATGGACCAGTCAGAATTCTGTGGCAAACGAGGCTCAATCGTGTATCAAGTGCCATATTCCAGTCTTCCCTCACAAACAGGTACACTATTCAGTCAAGTGTTGACTGTAAAGAGAAGATCTCAATTCCCTCTAAATTCTCCCTCTTCAGCTTCCCGTTGAGAAGGCTCTTGCAATGGGATTTATCAAGGCCGCCAAGGTTGTGCCCACGAAGATCGCCCCCATTGGCCATGGTCGTCCTCCCCCCGCCCGTTCATCTCGTGTCAATTGAGTCTCCCTTCCATTGGGTATTGTCCTCACTGCCCCTTTCCTGATCTTCAATGACCAGAGAATGCTCATCTTTGTTTGTAAAAATAGTCCCCCAATTCCTCTTTCTTTCTCTTTTCCTGTACATTTGTGGAAAATTCCTTGTAATTCCTTTTTCTACTCGACTTCTCTGTTTGTAAGTATACGAAAGAGCTGTTAGTCTCTCAGAAGAAGCACCTATTTCTTTCCTTCAATGCCCATTCTCTTTCCTTTCACTATTTCGGTCCTTCTGATGTACAGAGACGACACATGACTTTGCCTTTGCTCAATTCCCCCATTTTGGTGCAAAGTCATGTTTCTGCCAATGAATGTGACACTTTGTCCTCAATTGAAGTAATAATCCTTCTGTCCCATAGTCACTCCATAGTCCCCGTGTGCCCATACAACATGAAGCGTGTCTAGTAAGTGTAGTTCCCTTCTAGTGATCATGACCCATCCTTTCATTGTTCTTCCTCCAGTTAATGGTTGTGTATGTACAATATCTCTCAACTGCATTACCCTCTATCCTCTCTATTTTTTGTGTAAATCCCAACTAGAAGTGTTTGTTAATATGCACTAGAGTTCCTTCTTAGCTGCTCCCTCAATTCTCTCTCCAATTGTTTGTATAATACATGAACGAATTTCTTGTAGAGATCTATTGAGATATCAACATAGCTTCTAAAAGTATTTGTATAGACTGTTCTAATAATGGTAATAAAGATGTTGCCCGAATATCAACTGTATCACACACTCAATGAGGAGAATACATGGTGCAACACAATACTTTCAACAATGAAAGGTCACACATAATTACCGAGTTTTTGCATGAGACTTCATGTTGAATGATGGTGAAAGCTAACGAATCTGAGTACTCAAATGTCATATGTTTCAAAGATGGCATCATTGCATCACATATTTACAAATTGCATATCAAAAGATCGCGTTCAGTTCAAATTTGCGATCATGGTCGACTGTGTATCAATTCATTGTCTCTTAACGGGTGTAATATATTGAACAGAAACTAATTGAGAAAGGGAAGAAAGTGATGGGTGTAAAGTGATTATGACACTTCTTTTTATGTGTTCAACTACAAGGATGACTCAATAAGGTCAACCAATCAATGAACAACAAAAACATCCTGGATCAAGAAGGAATGCAATTCACCATACACAAAACGGTTTTAAGCAAGTCAATGGTGACTTTTTCGTGTAACGATCCACCCGTAGAGGTCAGAAAACACTGTACTGTGGAGTGGAAAAGTGTTGCGAAGTGTACAACATGGTTGAGCCTCGAGGTATAAAAGGTTGAGAATGGGCGGAAGAAGACAGAGAAGAACAACTCTTCCTCCTATTCAACAATGGATTCCGATAGGGCGAACAAGATCAAGGCGTATCGTGTTATTGGATATGCAGCGGTCACTTTCTCTGTATGTTTCATTCCTTTTCTTTCACCTCATCATCCCTTTCAGACAATTGCAGTCCTCTCCACTGCTGTTATCCTTCCTCAAGTGTACACTCATGTGTCTGCTCTTCGTCGTTCCACCATTCAGGAGCTATCCCACTGCAAGGTTCACATCATCCAGACATACAATCAATACAATCTCTTTCAGTCCACCGCAAAGGATGTGTGGACTGATGTCTACTCCATGCAGCCTCTTCCTGCCCACAACCGTACTGCCCGTCAGGCATACTGGGAGGAACCAGCCTGCAACGGCTGTTGTCTTCCTGGACCCGCTGGACCCGCTGGACGTCCTGGAGCACCCGGTACCCCTGGACATCACGGAGCACCTGGACAGCCCGGAAACCCCGGAAGACCTCCCAGCACCCCTTGTGAGCCTCTGACTCCTCCTCCCTGCCCTCAATGCCCTGTTGGACCTCCCGGACCTCCTGGAGGACCCGGATTCCCCGGAAACGATGGACAGCCTGGACAGTCTGGATTCCCTGTAAGTTCAGAAACAATGATTCAGAAGTGTGTTCGTTCTTCTTCAGGGACCCGATGGACAGCCTGGAGAGCCCGGATCTCGTGGAAACAACGGACAACCTGGACGTCCCGGAAACGATGGTCAGCCCGGCAGCCCTGGACGTTCTGCTCAGGGAGGCTCGCCCATTCCCGGTGCTCCTGGACAGCCTGGACGTGCTGGAGGACAGGGACCTCAGGGACCCGCAGGAAGACCCGGAAACGATGGAAGACCTGGAAATGACGGACAGCGTGGACAACCCGGACAGAACGGTCAGCCTGGCAATGATGGACTTCCTGGACAGTCCGGACGAAACGGAAACTCTGGAGGAGCAGGAGAACGGGGTATATGTCCCAAGTATTGTGCACTCGATGGAGGAATCTTCTTCGAGGATGGAACTCGTCGTTAGAAAGAAGTTCGAATTGTCTGTTCATATTGTACAGAGAATAATGACAATAAATACTGGTCATATAAGGATTGTAATGAGACCGACAAATTCAATCAGGAACAAATCTCACTTGACTATTCGTATCTGGATTGAAAGATTGCACCGAATGTTCGTGTCATTTAGTGTTCACTGCCTTCCCTCAGGCACACTGCTGCGCTTTTCGTGTATCATCTCTTTTGTCGCATCACACTATAGAAAGAAACAAAAAAGAAGATTCGCCCCAACTCGTCTCTTTCTTTTGGCACAATAGAAGATTCTTAGAAGGGCTGAAATGAACGACTGCACACTGGGGAATGGACACTTTTACATGTCTAAGATGAGCCCCGGAAATAAGGGCACTTTTATCTCTGCGAACACAAATCCACGCAAAACAACCTTTATTGGCCAGAGAGGGACAAAAATGTAAACAATCATGAGAAACACGATATTTGTGAGGGATGTCTAATAGGGAAGATGAAAACATCTCGGTTATTTGACCATAACCTCCCCATTTTCAAAATCGCTACTGTGGAGGAAATGAATGGTTGAGTCTACGCAAAAAGGGGCGTCTAGCTAATTCCTTTGTGCTATTTTGGCTGTGAGACGCAAATGTTCAGTCCCGCCGGGGCATCAACAGATACACTCGCTAAGTGAGGAAATTAGGATAATTCGTGTTATTTGCCTCCCCTTTTTCCTTCCCATTTCCTTGATGACTGACCATGTATTCCAACATTGTTGCCATACTCTTCCTCTTTCTTTTGTGACCCAATCTTCTCCTCCAATGTCAGACTTCTTTCTATGGCGCCTTTCTTTCTCTACATGCTCTTCTCCTCTATCTACTCTACTCGGTGGTTCTCTCCTCCTGCTCCTCTCCCTCTCCTCCTGCTCTTCCCTCCCTCTCCTCCTCTCCCTTCCCCAACTCTCCTCTACTTCTTCTATCGATCTCCCTCTCTCTCATGCACGCCTGAGGGAAGAGAGGAAAGAGTAAGGAATAGAGTGAAGAGGGAAAAGGAGGAAAAGACCCAGAAAAGGCATTCTCTCCCCTCAGGAGAAGTAAAGACTTCACCAACACGGCAAATTAGCCGTTCATCGTGATCTTCGTACATTCTCTTTTTCAAATGGAAACATTTCTTGTCGTGTGACTTTTGTCTGAGTTCATTCTTCGTGTCCAAGGTGATCACAACTCACGAGGCCTTTCTACAACACGAATTGTTGTTGTTTTTCTCCTTTTCCCCCATTCTAAATGCATTAAAGACGTCTATTTTCTCATATGAAGAGTGATTTGATCGTTCTGATATCTTCATTTCTTTCTCCGTTCCCTTCAACTTCTTCTTCCTTCTCCTCTCATCTTCTCATCCTTGCCTTCACTCATTTTACATGCATACCCTAATCATTCCTCCACGAGCGATGTCTATGAGAGTATTCAACAGAGGAAGACTCTTTCCTCCCCTATCACTTCTATTCTGTAATGGAAGGGACTCTCCCTCTACACAACTTATTTCAACTATAAGCCGAGAAGGGTAATTGGAGGAAGAAGAAGACGACATCTTCTATTCTTCTCTTCTCCTTTTACTCCAACTTGTCGAGTCCTTTGCCTGTCGTAACTCGAGACAATTCCCCCTACACATTCTCCCTTTTAGTCTTCCATTGTGTCCTCTGGAGACCTTTTCTTCCCTTGCAACAGTCACTTCCATCCTTCAGACCACCCCTGGATGCCCTTCCATCCAATATCATCTCTCCTCTTCTCAAAGAAGACATGAATGCAAACATCATTTGTCGTCCTCTCAATTGTTACCGTGTCTGGCCTGCAATGCCCGATTATGTGCCTACTTATCGCATGAATCATGTCTTATGAACCTCCCTACTTATGAGATTTGTGTTCCTCTCGTTATTTGTGAATGTCACGTATTCTGGATTGTCGATGTGTTGTGATATGTGTGAGCGTAGTCGGTTCTCTCGTTCTCTTCCTTCTTCTTCACTTCGTAAATGGCCTTCGTCGCATCCGATTAGGGAATCAAGAAGGGACACAGAATACTTTCCCCCTCGTCCTCCCCTGTAGGAGTTTGTTTGCTCCCCCAGTCCTTGCCTACTTCTCCATGCATATATTGTCATTGATGGAATATTGGTGGACTCGTTATGTTGCTTGTCTCTCTATTTCATAACGACTGTCACATGCAGTGGTATCGTTCAATCACAGAGGGTTCCCCCTCCCTCCTCCCCCCCCTCTCTCTCTCTTCTCCTCAGAAGCACCCCCATATTGCAGCTTCTCTTTCCTTCTTCTGACAATTCTTATCTCCCCCGAGGACGCCCCTTCCACACTCTTTCCCTTTCTTACTCTCTGATCGATAGACGTTCTAACACGATTCAGATTGGAGCGGGTAGAATAGGAGGATGTTGGGGGCCTCCAGTAGTGAAGACGACGATGAGGACTTCGTGGAGGAACCAACTGAGGTAAGGGGTTACTGTAGTCATGAGAACAGGGATACTGTAGTCTCGATTATCCGGTTACTGTAGTCTTAATATTCGTGCATCACGATTCGTGATCTAAAAGTATCAACAGCAGTAACCAACGTCATCACTCTTAATCCGTATGTGAAGCCCTTTACTGAAAGTGAAGGGGCTTCATCTGTTTTATACTGAAGTGTGTTTATGAGAGTCTAATGATGGTTCATTCAGCCGATTGGGAAGAAGAGATCTCTCATGTGTGTATCTCAACGATCGGCCTCTCCCGCTCCGTCAGATTCAGTCTCACAAACCAATTCCATCAAGAGAGACAACAGCAGTCGAAGAGTATTGGACACTCCAACAAGGGCTACACCCTCAGTCAGTTCATACAACAGAATGACATAACTATCACATGAACGATGCATCTGCGTCAATACTTGCATTGTGAGGGGAAAATGCTGCCATTTGAATGTTTTGCCCATCACACAACGAGCACATCGAGTAACACGAGAAGTGTACCCATTTACCCATTGTGAACATCTTCCCTTTGCTCGTCTGATTCATTTCCCCAATGGGAAGACTCCATTCCCCCACTTTCCGTCTGTTCGCCGTTTGATTTGTTGCTATGCGTTCAATCGGGGAAGCGCCTTTCTCGTTGGGGAAAGTGGCCAAGTCACTCCATTCTTCCCTTCTCTCCAGTTCATAAATCACGAAAGAATAGGGCAAGAAGCATGGTTGCAAGTGGAGAGAAGGGGACATGAATACGGAAAGAAATTGGAGTGGAGACATAAGTATTGTTCACAGTATAAGGGACCATTCAGCAGAGGAACACATCGACTGTCTCTCGACCTGTGTTACAGTCATCTCAGGACATCTCAGACTCTGAAACTGCAGAGGCTGATGACATACAACAAGTTCCCAATGAGGACAACAACTTGTCTAAAGAGGAACAGGAGAGGATACGGTATGTGATCTTCCATCTGGATTAGTCACTTCAATTGTTTTGGTTCCCAACAATGCTTGATGATTCTTCGTGAGAATATATTCAATATGATTCATTGAAGGGCCGAGGCAGAAGAGGAAGATCACAAGAAGAAACTTCAATTGTACATCTTCGTTGCTCGTTGCATTGCGTATCATTTCAATGCAAAACAAGTAAGGCAAACAAAGAATGGAACGGCCTTTGTTCCGGGTTTCATGGAGGGCAAAAGGAGATGCAAATAGAAAGGGGGATTTGTTCAGCCGACCGACATGGCAAAGAGACAGCTAAAAGTGTCGAAGCACGATCTGGCCAAGACTAAGGATAGGTGAGGATGAAACTAAAATCATATTATATGTTAGATGATCCACATCAATATCAACACTTCCGAAAAAAACATTGTCTTCTTTGAGATTCGCTGCATTTCTCTCTGGGAACACTCAGATTGTGGCAGACGAGGCATTCACAAAGGCCATCACATCATACACAGAAGTGAGTTACAGTACCCTTCCAGTCAACAATCAAATGGTCTGCAGGTGTTCCTGAAGAGTGAACGGGTACACAAAGTGGTACAGGCAGGTGGATTCTCACAACACGACTTCAGAGAAGTCAGGAAAGGGAAAGGGAGGAAGTATCGATTGAATTGAAGGTCTTTCGAACGAATGTCGAGAAGAGGATACGATCTCTGCCCGAGATTGATGGACTGAGCAAGGAAACCGTGCTGAACTCATGGATGACAAAGTTTGACACAATCATAAGAGGAGATGATGACCAGAATCAACGATCGAGGTGAGAATCAATAGTGATCTGTAAGATATATCCAGAATCGAGTTATGAATTCACATGTTTATATGAGCTTAGAATGACTCTCTGTAATGATAAAATAATTTCCTG
Organism: Diplogasteroides magnus; assembly: GCA_014805445.1. Classification (NCBI taxonomy): domain Eukaryota; kingdom Metazoa; phylum Nematoda; class Chromadorea; order Rhabditida; family Diplogasteroididae; genus Diplogasteroides; species Diplogasteroides magnus. The sequence continues at coordinate 9,805 of JACMIF010000669.1, read as the reverse complement.
AAAGTATTTGCATATTTCTTGACATTGCAGGGGCCGATTACGCAATGCGAATCAACCAACGACGGAAGTTATGCTGGCAAAGGATCAACTATTCGATATGTTCCAACAAGTTTTGTTCATCAAGAAGTTCGAACATCAAATCATATTCAATGCCCTCCAGGTGAATATTTCATTCCTTCCATTCAATTCTCTTTCTTCTTTAGTTGGACAATCCCGATGAACAAGCAGCAGCAATCAGAAGAGAAGTGACAACGAGAGAAGAATGTCTGAGAGAGATATCAAAGGTACGAGGGAAGGAATCCTCAACTACTGAGAGAGTCAATTCAGATGAGGAAGATCATGCCGAAGTTCGTTGTCAAAGACATGGAGACACTCTTTATGGATGAAGTTCGACAATCAATCAATCTTCTCATCTCTAATCTGGAATCTGTGCCTGTTACTCCACGTGGACAAGCAATGGGAAAAAGGAAGGAGAACAGATCACGGTGAGGAATCCATCCATTCTATCTTTGGCAGTTTGAATACTTTGTGGGTTATGCTTCAAGGCTACTATATTTGAAGATATATCCTCTGTGAAACATAACCCATAAAGCCAAACTGCCAATGATAATCCCTTCACACTATCCAATACTTCTAATGTACCATTTCAGTGCAAACAATAGGGCAAAGAGGTGAGATGAATGTTGAAAGTGGCGCGATGCACAATCTATATGTATCACAATATGAGCACGGTTTTGCAACATTTGTTAAATGAGCGCGAGTGCTCTGAATGTCCATCCATTCCTGTCCTCCTGTCCTTTCCTTTTCTCCTTAGTCCATTCACTCACTCACTCATAGTCACATTGCACTGCTTCATCTCCACTGCCTGTCGCCTCTTCATCTCTTTCAATCACAGAGTGTTGCCTAACTCTAATTGATCATTTAGATCTCGCAGTATAGAGGATCTCTCACTCTTTAACAGGTTCGCTTATCCACTTTCCTTTGCATTGTCCCCTCATTCTCATCTGAGTCTTGTGATTGGAGTATTCGCATGTCTGCCATGGCTGCCAATTCCATTCACTGCTTCTGCCTCATATTCTACACAAAGTCTTGACATTCTTGTATTGCACAACACCAAACAGCACCCATCAACTGACTCTTCCCTCGTTCTAATCATTCTTTTCATTTGCTAATCTTTTATTCTGCTTCTCCCTTTCCTCTGTTCTCCTCAGTTTCCCTGCCGTGGTTCCTCTTTCTTTTGTTTCTGCAAGAGTGAATGCATAAGAGAAGGAATGAGTGTGGCCTATGATTTCCTCTACGATTCCTCCCGTGGTGATGGTGGGAAAGAAATGCAAATGGCAATCTCAAGGCTTCTTCTATGGAGAAAATGATTGAGACGAGAAATGAAGGGGGATTATTTCAGTTTGAAACGGAGAACCAGCGGAGGATCATTGAATAAGGGAGACTCGGATGATGGAGAGGTCACTCTGACTAAGAATGATGTCTGTCTGTCATTCAACATTGAGGTATACACAATGACAATGAAGAGAATAGTGAATGTCTGTATAGATCGTTGTGATGGAAGTGAAGGGACTCAAGTCAATTGCATCCAATAAGATTGTATACTGTACAATGGAAGTGGATGGACAGAAACTGCAAACTGACCATGCAGAGGCATCCAAACCATCGTGAGACACAACATTCACTCGGTTTTCTATGCATTTCATGTCAGTTGGGACACCCAAGGAGATTTCACCACCAAGAACATTCTACCGACAGTCAAGGTCAAATTGTACACAGAAGTCAATTCGATCGTCGCGTTTGAAGATAAAGAACTGGGAAAAGTCAGTTTATCCGTTACCTTATGTATAGAATAATGAATATTTAAAAATTGGCAGTTTATTGCAGGTGATCGTCCAGCCAACTCCCAACTGTTCAAGGAATCCAGAATGGTATCAGATGACAGTACAGAAGAACAGTCCGGATAAAGACCTCAAGGTGGGCTGGTTATAATCAAATGATGTTGGTAATTTGCATGAGAATTCGGTCGTGTTTCAAAGACACTTTATTACGAAAACAATGATTTCGTGAAACATAACCAATCTCTTAATCCTATTATCCACGAAAAGAAATTATTATTTAGATCCGGATAGCTATCCGAGTGGAGAAGCCTCCCAATCTCAAATATTGCGGATACTGCTATATCATGGGGCGAACAGTGTGGAAGAAGTGGAAGAGACGATTCGTCTGTCTTGTCCAAGTATGTTTCACGATGGAGATACATTCACAACATGATCAACGAACATACTCAATGGATAAATTACAGGTATCGCAATACGCCTTTGCGGTGTGTACCTATCGACAGAAGAAAAGTGATCCCACTGACTTCTATCAATTGGATGGATTCACTATTGATTACATGCCTGAACCTGATACTGGTAATGAAATTGTATCGTTGGTCAATCTATGAAGTTCTATTGAAGATCTCGCATCCCAAGGGGGCAAACATTTCTTCACCGCCATTAAAGAAGGAGATGAGATCAAATTCGCCACTGACGACGAGAATGAACGACACGCGTGGATCCAGGCATTGTATCGTGCAACGGGACAAGCATACAAACCCGTTCCACCCAAACAATCTGTGGTACCATCGAAGGCACAAGGATTCGCAGATAAGGCATCGAAACATGGAATGGATGATATCATACAGGTGGGAATGAAACATTGTACACATCAGAAAGAAGTGTTCAGGCTGATCCAATCACCTTCAACCACGATCATTGGTTTGAAGATTTACAACGGGCCTGTCTCACATTCCGATTGACTGAGCCCATATGTTCATTGGTGAGAATTCACGTTGTCATTGAAACATATCCGATTGCAGGGTTGGTTCTCTCCTGGTCAAGTATTCGTTCTGGATGAATATTGTGCACGATACATGGTGAGAGGATGTCATCGACACGTTTCTCTCCTCTCGAATCTCCTGGACAAAATGGATGAAGGACATCTAATAGACCCCACTCTCATTCACTTCTCATTCGCTTTCTGTGCCAGTCATGTACATGGAAACAGGTATGTTAAAATTTGTATATATATACAATACATTGACATTGTAGGCCAGATGGAGTGGGAACTGTGACACTTGAAGAGAAGGAAAGATTCCAAGAGATCAAAGAGAGATTGAGAGTCATTCTGGAGAAACAGATCACTAACTTCAGGTTCAATCAACCTCAAATTCTCAAACACTCAATAATGTTCAGATATTGTTTTCCCTTCGGAAGACCAGAGGGAGGACTGAAGGGAACACTCTCATTGTTGGAGAGGGTAGGAGATGGTTGAGTGGAGTGATGGAGGAGACATCTCTTCAGGTTCTAATGAAGGACGTTGTATCTCCTGTACCTCCAGAAGAAGTGAGGGCAGTCATCAGAAAATGTCTCGAGGATGCAGCCCTTGTTAACTACACGAGAATATGTAATGAGGCCAAGATTGAACGTACGTTTCACGTAAAAGGTCGATACTGATCATTCTTCCTTTGTCATTCACTGTAAATAGGGACAATTGTTATGTTCAGAGCGAATGGGAGGAGATGTTAGTCCCCAACAGAGAATAGAAGATATGGTTCGAGTGACTGAACTGTGTATCGATCTTCTGAAGGAGAATGAGGAACATCACGGCGAGGTGAGTCCCTTCTGTCTTTCTCTTTCTGTCTCTGTCTATGCATGTCTTCTCTGTTCTTCTCTTAGCATGTAATCTGTCTCTTCTTGTCTCTTCTAACCATTTCATCCTTTTGTATTCACTGTCCCTTTCAGCAGATCCGAGGAGTGAGTCTCTTTCTTTCTTCTTCTGGTAACAGAGAGTCCCTCGGTCTCTCTTTAGATGCAATTTGTACTGTGGTATAGAATGACCTGCACGTTGAGAGTACACGAATGTTTTCCTATTAGAGCTGGCAGTTTGTATGCGAGAAAGGTTATGTTTCACGAAGGCTATATAATTTTAGTGCATATATGGGGCCAGTGAAACATAATCCATTCTGCATACAATCTGCCAACCCTATTTCCTATGCTCTTCCCTGTCTGTTGTGCCGTCTTCCCCTTTCCATTCTTCGCTTTCATGTCCTGTCCTGCCCTCTCCATTGACATTTCACTCCCTTCTGAGTGTGCTGCTTTCATCACAAATTGGTAGCTGAGGCTCTCACACAATGAGCTTCAAGTGGTTTATAGCTGAAATGATTCCATTACGGTATCTTTCACCCTCTCATTCAGGCTTTTGCTTGGTTCTCCGATCTCCTCGCAGACCATTCTGAGATCTTTTGGTCTCTCTACTCGGTGGATCTTGATTCGGCACTCGAAGTAAATAATTAAACCATTTTCTTTAAATAAAATTGATTCAGGTCCAACCTGCCGATTCATGGGATTCCTTCCCTTTGTTCCAGTTGCTAAATGATTTCCTCATGAATGAACGTAAGATTTAAATTCTTGTTTGAAACTATTTTCGTTTTCAGAATCACTGAAGATGGGAGTATTCCACACTAAATTGTACCAGCAATTCCAGCCCCTTGTTACTCGGTAATTGAAAAAATGTAGGAATTCGTAAATGAAGTGATATTTAGGTACACGGACCTCATGGAGCATTCGATCAGTCAATCAATTGACAAGGGATTCGGGAAGGAAAAATGGGAACCGAGAAAGTGAATGATTCTAAGCGAACTCGTTGATAATGAAAATAATTCAGAGATGGATGCACAACATCAGAAGACATTTACTGGAAATTGGACGCACTTATGAGCTTTGTTTATGATCTGAATTGGCCAGAAGAAGAATTCAAGCGATTTCTGCATGTCAGAATGAAGAATCTAACATCAGACATGGTCTCCAAGGTCGCCAATTGGTATGTTTTGTTCATGTGTGTCTTCAAGACTAGGTGGAAAATATTGAAAAGGAAAAGACAATTGTTATTTATCTGCTGTTTGAAACATATGCGAATGGTCGTCAATCACTACTCTCAGCTCTTGATTTACCCCTATCATGAAACATATTCAATCTGTTCTCTATCCAGCACCTACCAATGCTTCGATCAATGGATGCAAAAGGCGCGGAAGAGTACTGACTATGTGTTGCCAACTGAAGTGTGCGTCATGGTCAATGTTATCTTCTCATCCAAGACCCGGGCACAGAAACTCAAGACAGACAGTAGTGAAGTGAGGAGAAAGGAAGGATTACACAGATTAATTGGCACTTTCAGTATAAATACCAGTCCAAGTTGGATGAGACTCTCGATACAATGCTCAAGGACATGGAGACTTGTTTCCAAGAGAAACTTATCGATGTTCTTCATTTCGTCCTCGGAAAGTTGTCGAGATACGACGAGGGAAATCCCCTTGGAGCAATTCTTTCTATCGCTGTACGTTATGTTTCATGCAAGTCATCTAGTATTTAGTCCTGAATTCTGTGATTACAATATAGCATGTAATGTTGTCTAAAAAATGAATATTTTTAGCCATCGTCGATGAAGCCAAATTCGATCTTCAACAAAATGAAGAACCTCGTGGAGAATCCGACTGCTGCACCTGCTGCAAATGCCGTGAGTTCGTCCACGAGGAGTCTCCTGATTATGAATGTCCAGAAGACAGCGGCCGCTCCTCCACAGCCAGCTGGTCACATTGGAAACAACTATGTGACATTCATGAGATCGTGTACTGAACAATTGAGACAGATCATAACAGATGAAGTGTGGGTGAATAGACTATTCGAGGTTAGTGAAGAGAATGGAGAATGAAGAAGGGAAGAGGATTCAGAGATGGTACAGTGCACAAATGAAGATGATCAATGAATGGTTGACAGACAGACTCCAGTCTTCACTATCTCACTATCAATTCACTTGTCTCAACTTCATGGTCAAGGCAAGTCATCCTCATCTGTCTACAGTAATCCTCTCTCTTCAGAAGTTGTACTCTGACTTCGAATTGCAAGGAATCGACGAGGAGAGATTGGACTCCAAAGTACATCAGACCATCATGAGGAGACTTCAGCTGGAAGAGACAAACTGTGCACTCAACGAGACAACAAATGGATCTTCTGCTGGGGTGAGGACCATTTATGTCTCTTGTGAAACATATCCAAACATACTATTGGAACCCGTATGAAAAGTGTCTTCAGGGTCTTGTTGGTGGTCTCGGTAACGCAACAGCAGCAGTGTCCAACATGTCAAGTATGGTTGAAGGTGCAGGAGCCAAAGTATTCTCCCTCTTCAAGTAGTGTTTCACAATGCTCATTTGCCTTCTCTCGGTGCCTCTTTCCTTGTTTTGTCCTCATTTTTGTCTTTCTTGTCCTTCTGTGATGGCTGAGACTCCCTTTGAACATTGACGGTTTCCACTCTTACAATTGTGTTATAGACAGTAATAATGCCATTAGAGATTAACAGAGTGAAAATGACTATTGCAATAATTGCTACACGAGTACATCCAATTGACCCTGTGCATTCATTAGCTTCATAGCTTTTCGTCGTGGTATTCGTTCCATTCTTTCATTCCTCACTCAGCACCAAATGTTTGCACAGGTACTACCCAGTTATTCCCTCGTTGAGCCTTGACCGAATAATGAGTGACACTCACTCGATACCCGTTGACCACACCCATTGCCCTATTCGAGTTGGATCGCTTCCCCCATTCACTTATGATCATCATCCTGTGCATAAACAATGCCTTTATACAATCATTCAATCACAGGGGCCAATCGATGCCACCAACGGAATCCAGCAACGCCCTCAACACTATTCTGATCTCAATATTTAAAATCTTAAAATTTTTTTAACTGATCTCAATATTTAAAGGCTGTCAAACATATTCCCTTCAACATCGTTCCACAGAACCAAAATCTTGTAGTAGACTGACCTCAAATGTGTACACTCTGACAGTTATGAGTTGCCCGTTTGAAGTCAATTGGCGTGGTATTCCATTCCCGCAACAGTAACTGAATTACAGCAACTAAAATGCGAAAAGAGCACGACAAAACTCACGTTACTCCTGCTGTTTCTTGACTTGCAACTGTCACCTTTCACAATCAATTGATATAGTGAAATTGAATGGAATCATACCTGTATTCCCTGTGTCTCACATGATTCTGTGCATGTTGTATTGGGAGTTCTCGTCATGAAAGACTCAACAAATCTACCAGGAGGAGCCTGATTGTCTTTGTACTGTGATTAAAAAGCAATTATGAGCGAAATTGCACCCGAATAATCCAGAAACATTCTGTTGCATTGACTGTCGCAGTGGTACTTCCAATCTCTCCAACCACCTCAGTCCATGTTGCTACGGTCTGAATTATTTATAATGGTTGACAGTTTGTATGCGAGATCAGCTATTATTATTCATGTAAACGGAACTGAATTAGCTGGTACACATGGCGACTTTTCGTCCTCCTATTATTGGATTAAAGTGTTCCGATGACACGAAATGCCGTTCTGGAATAACTCGTTTTGTTTTCATTTTCACCTTTCGCCGTAAGCAACACAGTTGTTCGTCTCGTCAAGAACATCAACTTTCATGTTGACAGTATTTCATGAAAATGAAAACGGAAGGAGTTATGAGTTGTGCTTAAATGTATTGTGCGGAAGTGTCCTGCGCGAAAATGTCTTGTGCGGAAGTGTATGTGTGCATATTTCGTGATCCCAATATGTAAAATGTTTCACATACTGCATATAGTAGTGAGTGAAATATCCTTATGCCTGCTCTCCTACGCAACTACCAGGGGGCGTCATCGGAGCAGGCAATTTTGGCCCGCTTACCCAATAATACGCACTCTCTCATTTGCGTGCTATTTCATCGGTTAGACAGTCATCACTCGTGCTTTTGCATAGGATAATGAGTCTTACTGAAGTAGTCAAATGAAGCTTGTCTTTCAGTTCAGATTACAGGAATAATATATGTTTCACGGAAGTTATATAACTTCGATATATCGGATAAGTGAAACATAACCGATTTCGCATACAAACTGTCAACGCTAGTACGAATCTTCGAATCACACAGATTAGTCGCTAGTGAATATTTTTAAAAAGTGTTTATGATTAATATGAAACATATCCCACCACAAAATCTCCTCCACAACTCTTCTTCAATCCTCTTCCAGAATTGCGACTGTTACACGTTGTACCAGAGAAAGCGGAAGGACACTGCAGGTTAGACAACAAGTACAAATATCAGTTCCGATCACTTGCCTTGCATTGTCTGCAGTTCTTGGGATCAATGTATCCACTATTCTCACAAGACAAGGAGGACTTGCAGACTCCTGCAGGACTGTGAATGATTATGATGCAGAATTCCAATACCAGAACAGAGATGCGAATTGACGATCTTGACATCAGCAAATGAAGGCCATCGATTGGATGCCATACTATTCTGGTAGTCAGGATCATTCGTGGTGAGAGTCACAAGGTCTTTCGAACGAGTGAATTCTCCTGAAGTACACAATTGATATGAATAGTGAGTGAAACATACTCTGTTTGTAGTGCATTACACTTCCCACATCGTACCCTACCCCATAAGTGTTGAGAGTAGCCTCGGATTGCTGTGAAACACTCCTTTATTTTGAAACTGTACAGGGATACCTTGTCATACTGTGACAGATAGTCTGGCTTCACGTTGTCTGCGACTACAGAAACGTAGTCATCTCGATCATAACGGGCCTATGTACCCAGATATGTATTTAGCTTCTTTTCTTAAAATTTTAAACGTACCTGATGATGAAACATTCCCAGGGCGTGGCCGATTTCGTGTGTGATTGTACGGTACTGAACAGATTCTTGAGACATTGCTGAATTCCACGAGATCTCACAGAGTCGCATCCAGTTCCAATTGAAATATCTTGTGAAGGACTCTGTCGAGATTTGCCAACAAGACTCCAACATCCCGAAGCTTAAATTATCCATTCACAACCCTTGTCAAGAAGTAACGGGAATTTTTTAATCAATCGTTTAGTGTTAATATATACCTGCAATGAATCGTATTCTTCCTTTCGCAGTGCCATTCTCTACAAACGTCATACACGTTTCCGACTGCCAGAAGAAAAGGGCTTGGCGAATTTTGGAGGCAACCGGTGAACCTATCGAATATTCATGATGAACTATCACTTCCCTCAACTGACTGATATTGAAGAAATGATAGTATATGGGAGTCCCTGCAGGCCATTTAGATGACTATAATGATGCCAATTGACTCGAAGTAAGAATTGAACAACCAGTAGATTGTACGCTTGTCTCTTTGTTCTGGTCGAATTGTCAATATTCGATTCTACATCAGAGAAGATGGCTTCTGCTTGATCATAAGTGAGAAGGATATCACCCTGGAATGATCCCAATAATGTTGTGGAAGAATATCATCTACCTGATACAAATAGTCAGATAGAGTATTATTGATCTCCATAGGACTCTTCGCAGTCTGTCTCATATGTCCATCTCCCTGTATTCATTCTCTTCTCCTTCCCTTCATCCCTTCTTCACCTTCCATTTCCTCCATCCCTTCATTCTCCTCCATCGTCCATTTCTTGTCATGTATTGTCTGTGTCTTCTCATTCTCTCCCTCATTCTTTCCATTCTTTCTGTCGATCCAAAGTAGCATCCGAATACTTTCTGTGCCTGCAATTCCTTCCATTGAGTGGCCTCATCTCTCTCCATTCAACTGTGTCACACTCTTCTTTTTGCCCTTCCGATTCCTTTCCGCTGTGGTTGGCACTAGGGGTTCTAAAACGGCAGTGGAATTCGGAATGCCGTCTCATTTGATTACTCGGAAGTGGATGCAAATCACTTCCGAGTAAACAAGCACTGCCGAGTC
>JACMIF010000668.1:7585-33805 GCA_014805445.1 Diplogasteroides magnus | reverse complement strand
AATCATAAGGAGGGACCCTTATGTGATTTTTTCCTCGGGGTCGGTCAGCGGGTGGGGGGTAAAAAATCATAAGGGGGGACACTTATGTGATTTTTTCTGAGGAAATGTTTGGAAATGTACTATTTTGTCCCTGCGCACAGTCACATGAGCGCAAAACGCGTGCTCACAACACAGTTCAGCGTCGACAATTTTACGAATGTGGATAAAATCGAGTATTTCTGAGTCGTCCCAATAACTTTTCCAGATTGTTTTTCGGAAGCAATTATTAAATGAGTTGTTGTGATTCTCTACAGAGTCTCTCACTTGCAAACAACCGGACACAACTAGTAAAGCTGAAGGAGCGAGCGATGAGGTATGCACACATAGAGGTGAAACATTTTTCTGTCGTCCAATTCGCACGGAGCTGTTGCCCATTACATGAGAGAGATAACCGCTCCGTGGGAATTAGGCGACAGAAAAATGCACTTCTGCTTGTTTTCCATTCCGTAAAAGAAATCAATTGGGCAATGCCTGTTTACTCTTAGGTTCGAATCCTACTGACTGCGAATTCTTTTTCAAAATTAACTCATACTTTAGGTGTACACAGTGAATGAATGATTCTTTTTGAGGGTGGTGAAGTCATTCGAACGTTTGGATCTTGTCTTGACTATGGAAGTGAGCTCTATTCCAAACGAACTTCCTGTTGTAATGGAGGTCAGTATTGCTTTTATTATAGACCACATAATTCTCCTTCAGATACGTAATCTGTCAGATTCCCTAAACATTTGCTGATAGAGTTCAGGAAGAATGAAATATATGTTTAAACAAATTGTGAATGTTTTTTAGAATGATTGTTTAAAATATTTTATTATTCTGTGCCTTAGTCTAGCTGTACATTTTTCTGTCCAACAGCACCTTGGTTATTAATTTCCCAAAATTTGGTCTGAGGAGTCTAACGTCTAAAGAACGTGAAAAGTTGTAAGACTGTTTGATAAACCAGCACAATTGTGTTTTCTATAGTTTTCTCCCAAACGAAAGTCACTGGCGTCAAAGAGTTTCTAATTTTTGGTTATTCATTTTCATACAATGTTGTGGAAAGGTTTTTTTAACAGACATCTTCTGTAAGAGTGAACCACCAGGCCAATTCCTTTGCACAGTTTCTCAACTTTAGGTCTCCGAACTAGCTGAAAACTTGGTTTTAGGGTAAATCGACCCTGTGGATCACGAATATGAGGTCCGTCTGACATGAAAAAATTTCGTTGCCTCAAGGCATGAAATAAAACCGAAAATTCGTCAAAAATAGGAAAAAAATTCGATCTGTAAATTTGATGTGGCATTCAAATTCCGGTCCCTAGAGGACAATGATATAAAAATGAGACCTCTAACTTCATTTTGAAGCTCATTTTCAGCCCGTTGAAATTTTCAAACGGCCGTCGTGTAAAATTTTTGCACTAACAACGATTAGATGACAACATTTTTAGAATCTACGTACTCGATTACCCCATACATATATATCAAAATGAGCCAATGTTATGAATTCTCAAAGCAAGCGTGTCGTGACATGGCGATACAGTATCACTCATTTACGATTTTTTATGGTGAGAACCAGCCTTCACTGAGGTACATGCACGCCAGTAGTGGACAGGACTGCAGTACTGTACAGAATAGGAGTTATGCCAGCTTCACCGGTATAGGTAGAAAAAATTGGCGATTTTTAAGTGAGCGATGTCTGTATCGCCATCTCACGACACGTTTGATTTGAGAATTCATAACAAAGGATCCAAGAATCATAGCCAGCTGCTCTTGCTGTCAGTCCGTAATACAACTTTTGCTCATTGCGAATTTTCGGTTTATTTCATGCCCTGAGGCAACGAAATTTTTTCATGTCAAGCGGACCTCATATTCGTGATCTACGGGGTCGAGTTACCCTAAAACCAAGTTTTCAGCCAATTCGGAGACCTTAAGTTGAGAAACTGTGCAAAGGGGTGGTCCACCCTCACAGAAGATGTTTCTTAATGCATTGGCATGTTGGGAGGAAGGGATGATCTCCCCAACGATCTCTTTTTATTGTGTTTTTATACTTTCCGGATATGAATGTGTGAGGAGTTTCTTACCTCTATTTCTTTTTGGTTCTTTTTTAAAGCGAATTTTTTCCGCATAATTTTATTCTTTTCGTTGTGATGCAGGAAACTGTCACAACACTTGATATTGTACGTTATTTCCTCCGCTCAAGAAAATCCATTCCATTCGCTCTTATTAATACCTATTGCTAATCTCATGTTTTGCATTGCCATCACCATTCCTGTACTCTATTTCATGCAAGTTTTCTTACAATTGTTATTATACCTATGAATAACAATGAATTCTATCATTGTGCTGGTATATTGATTGTTCTAAAATTGTAATTAATATTCTGTCAAAAACATTCGTTTACCCTTTTAGAATGAGAATTTTGTTCCCGCTTTCCGAATGACCAAATCTGCAAAAGAGCTGATATCGTCTCATCGTGGACAGAAGGGTACGATAAAAAATTATGATCCATCATACACGAGACCTATCGTCAAATGATTCTGTTTAGCCAGGGTCACTCCTACGGATGCAGGAGCAACTCCGGAAGGCGGAACTTCTGGTTCTTCCGGAAACGGGAACGCTGAGCCCGCACCAGATATTGCATTGTCAGCAGAGACATCATGCAGAATCGAGATTCAGTCACAAGAGAGTCTGAAACCCCTGGAACGGCTGGAGTCCCTTCCAAGAGGGACCTACGATAAGTAAGTGAAACCCCAGAACGAGATCCTTTCAGAATATGCCGGAATTCGTGAGTAGTACGGTATCGAACAACTGAAACAACAGAAACAACCGAAAGAAGTAAGATGTAATGACTTCCATGCCCTTTAGATAACTCTTGATGGAATGTATTGATCAGTGGGAATGGACAATGTGAGAAGACAAGTGGTATTAGTTTTTTTAGGCGTTTACGCGCATTCTATGATATTTATATGATTTTTAGGTGCATGATATTTAGGTACATTCTTGCATTTATTAGGTTGGCAAGAAAGTAGTGAACACATTGTTCAAATTCCAAATCTTGACCTTGCTAAAGTGCACCAGTGGGCTTGTCCTGACACGTGGTGGAGCCATGCACACTCCTAGCTGACTCCCCTCATCCTCCCTCTACGCAGTCACTCCGGTGCGATTTTTCAAACTTGGCAGGCCTATGATTTTTTTCGGACCCCATGTTTGTATTTTTTGCCGCTTTCTTCGTGGTTCTGAGATAGAATCCAATTTTCACCTGATACTTGTAGCCAAGTGAACGGCTGACACGCCTGAGAGACCAGTTCGCTAAAATATCTATTTTCCACCGAGATATGAGCGGAAAATCAAGATTATGCAAAAAATGTGTCAAAATGCAGCTAGCCACTTGTGCTTCACAGAGTAAGCGAGAATAGCTAGAGTATCAAAACCGTAGTTGGAGAACCGGTTCCCACTTTATATACGACTACAGTGGCCTTCCTTCCCAACCTATTAGGTGTTACACAATTTTTTTGGACATCGACATTTTTCTTCGATTATAATATTTCAAACTCATAATGGCTTCCATATACAATTATCATGGATTCCCCACATAAGAACTAGCTAGCTTTCATCATCATCAGCTTTTGCCGCAATAATGAGCCATGGCGCGATTTTTCGAGGTTGGCCGACTCGCTCGCATATGACTACTTCATGTTTTACCTCATCCTAGATCAGATAAAAGAGATACCTCGAAGGTGTCAACAGACAAAATGTAGCCAACAGAATGACCGATAACTGTGAATTTTCTATTCGCTCAAATTTATTTATTCGCGGAGTTACTGTGGAAATAGTGGGAAAAAGTCGAAAATTCTTCTACGTACTGCTGGCACCATGTGCTTCCTCCAGCTTGGGTCTAATATTAGGATTGTTAAAACTGTGGTAGGAAAGATTTTATATGTTGACACCTTCGAGGTATCTCCTTTACCTGAGCTAGGACGAGGTAAAACATGAAGTAGAGGGGTAAAAGGCGCGCGAAACGATCAACTTCGAAAAACTCGCACCGCGGCTTATTAAAAAAGTCTTTATTCCGGGGTCAGGGGGATAATCCAAGGGGGGACGTGTTCCTGCCGGTGGACTACTGGGCCAGTCGATTAGGAGTTACACCCTGACGTTCCAAGCGTTTTCTCCAGGGGATCTTTGTTCGCGGGCACCGCTACCAATTGCCCGACCCACGGAGGGATGGCGGCTTGGTTGGGCAGGGGTGGGGGTCGAACCCGGGCTGTCAGAATGATGTGTGGCGCCCTAAACACTGAGCCACCTCAGATTGCGGCAGAAGCGGATGATGGTAGCAGCTAGAGTGTTCCTATGTGGGGAGTCTATGATAATTGTGGACGGAAGCCATTATGAGCTTGAAATAAGATAATCGAAGAAAAAGGTCAATGTCCAAAAAATTACGTAACACTCTAATATTAACTTCCATCCTTTCCTTCCAGTATTCAATTCAATATGTATATCATGCATGTCACACGTCCCTCCATAGTTTGGTAGGAAAGATAAAATAACAAACTGAGAATCGAATTGATGGAAGGGGAAATAGAAACAGAGTTATGAGACACAGATGACTTGGCAAATACCGAGGGTAAAGCACAGTATGAAAATGTATGACAAATAATGTAAAAGATATTGAGGGCAATCGTTAACTGCATCGTATAGATGAATCGAATTGTCATCGAAGAATCGATCTCACACTGCTCGGCACATCTGGAGGCTTGTGCAGGAAGGTAATAGACGGAGAATGGAGCAAATGATCAATGAATCCATTTCTCATTCATCAACACATCAGGGAGCGGTTGTCTTTCACATGAAGAGACAACCACTCTGTGGAAGTTTGTTAGGAAAGTGCACAAAATGAAAAGAATAAGGAAACTCTAATTATGATTGAATTTCCGTGCATGTTCAATTGATTGATATCTGAGTACATTTATATATGTCATAGCATTTGTGGACAAAGAGAATGCGGAATTGTTCAAAGATGAAATGTAGAGATAAAGGGAAAAATCATGAACATGTTCTCATTCAGATTCGATTAACTTCCATCTTTTCTCAGTATTCAATTCAATATGGATATCATGCAAGTCACACGATTCATTGTGATAGTGATTGTAAATGGAATAAGGAGGAAGTGGTATTTGATGCAGTGAATGGGTGTGACACTATTGCAATATTATATGTTTATGATTGATGATACATGTCAATGTGGGAGGAAATAGTGCCATTCATTCGGAAAACACTGTCCATATTGGAAATGTGAATGATCGATGTACTTTTATTCATTCTCTCTTCCTCATTCAATTCGTTAAGGTAAGAAGAGAAGAAAGTACAAGGTATAAGAGAGAATGATTTCCATGACTAAATGACTCATTTCAGGTTGATCATGATGCTATTTGATGATGATTGGGAATGAACAAAGTGAGAAGAATGATATGAGTCTCATTTAGATAATACAGTTCAACATGATGTCTTTGGATACAGTGAGAATGTCACTCTCATCACATATTATCATTCTTCTTCTACATCATCTTTGAAGGAATACTTATAGGAATGTAATAAAGTATTTGTACCAACACTCATTTCTTCTCTTCATCAATTGGTCATTTGACCATCCTGACTCCCTCAGGATATCTATCCATTTACTCTTCTGTTCCATTTAGATGAAGAATGAGTTCAGATCAGTGCAATAGAGGGAGTTTATATAGAGTGATTTGGCTTTACATTCCGGAAAAAGATGTTTTACTAATGAATGAACGCCAAATCGTTTCTTTCTTGTCATTGCCCTTCCTTTGCTAATCCAAAGACAAATCAACCATCTTTTTGCGGTAGCCACATTAAAAGATTCATTTCTTTTACCTATCGTGTCATTTAAAGTCTTTATTCCGGGGGTCAGGGGGATAATCCATAGGGGGATGTGTTCGTGCCGGTGGACTGCTAGGCCAGTCGAGTAGGAGATACACCCTGGCGTTCCAAGTGTTTTCTCCAAGGGATGTTTCATTAATTATCAGGATGTTTGTTTCATTGTTTCATTATCGTGTCATTAAGAATGAGTAATAATGTCAATGAATGGTCTTTTCAGTATCCTCATCTCTCAATTTATTCTACAACAATGTCACAACAGGTACGAAAATCAACTCGTATTGCTGTAATCGATCGATTTCTTTCAGATACGAGCAAAAAGCAACGCGAGGCAAGCCAACAGACTTGCAAGGCGAGCACAGTAAGCAATGATCGGTGTTATGACAATTGCTGTTCTGTTCTTCAGGGTGACACCTGACGAAGTGAGAAGAAAATTAGCTGAAGTAGAAGAAGAAGAAAAGCGTGCGGAAGGAGGACAGAAGAAAGTATTGAATATTCGAAATATGAAAAAAAACCATCTTGTCTAAGCAGGTTGTGTCGGAGGAACAGAAGGGCGAGTCGGATGAGGAATCCATTGCAGGACCTTATAGCATCAGGGTAAGTATCATACATGAGTTTAATCACGTTTACACTTCCTTTCCTTTTTATTGTTATTTTCCTATCATACCGATCGTTCAGAATGTGTTGGTAACTGGTCCGAACTCGTATCCTATCATGGTGGCATTGCACATCGATGGAGGACCAGCAGAAGTACCAGCGAATGTCAAAACGGGAAGCGGTTTTCTGTGGAAGGAGGTGGGAATGAACTGGCTATAGTTCTCGTTGAACGAATCGGTATGCATTTTGAAAGGATACATGATTCATAAATATTTGATTGTACACCTCATTCATTCAGGATGTACCTGATGGCCTTTCCTCTTCTCGGTGCTATATCATGAACCTCGAGAAAGACATTGCATTCTTCGTCTCGAGGAGAGGCACCAAGGTGTTCAATTTGAGTTGTATTGTATGAAGGGAGTATTGCAGTGAATCGTCACCGAGGGAAGGACAAGACTTGATATGGGTGCGAGAAAGGCTATGACGATGGAAGTAAAGGTATATGGTTTTCCATTTTAATTTTCTTCCCCATCATGAACTCAAAAGATCTAGACTGTGTGCACCAATCTCTTCCAAATTGCATGCATACTAGCGGTTATAATATGGTAGACTTGTCACTTTTCTCCACTGCGCTGTTATCTGTAAGAGAGTGGGATAACCGCTCTGCGGAGAAGAATAACGACTAACTTACAGATTTAGAATCCCTAATGCATACTGTAGCCTGCGATAGCTCCCCTTGCGAGTTTATTTGACACAAATAATAGGTCAATTTTCAGTGGAGAAGTGAACCCTTTCGGTGATTCGAAGGCTGGACCTCTCGGTGACTACCATCTGTGATGATTAATCAATGAGTTGTTCAGATGAATGGTCAGACATGGGCTATGCCATGTCCTACGTGGCAGTACGTGTCCACAAGGTTTTATGGGCAGTCAATAATGCACGTAAGTATATACTGTTTTAATGTGTTGTTCTTGTTTCTGTGTGTAGATAATTCGATATTGAACGCCCAAGTGTCTACGCACTTCATCCTTTTGAGAACAGCGGATTATTGCAGGATATTTCAAGTCGAAAGCAACTGTTTTCCCATCGGCTTCAGATCATCCCGGCAATGTCTTTGGAAAAGTAGTTCATTCTTCGCTCTACAAAGTTCCTCTGTTAGTTGTTAATTTCTAATGATCATTGAAGTCATCATCTCAAGAGACTAATGAGAAGAGAATGTTCAGATTCCGATGTCTGAACCACTTCGCCAAGGATGAATTCGAAATTGGCCTTGTGACTATTGTATCATAACTGATTCTCAATCAAAAACATTCGTTTACCATTTTAGGGATCCAATGGAGTGCCAGTATTCACAATGAACCAGATTGCTCTCGCAAAGTATGGTGTTGGAATAGGTACGACTAGTAATTATGATTCATCATACACGACACCTTTTCAGAAACATCGAAGAGGAAACAGTCCTGGAGGATCTGAATCGAAGAGGACTTATGTCGACCTATGTGAAGGAAGAAAAGCCCCAGAATGAGACATTGTCTGCATACGCAGGCATTCGTATGTGCTCCTCGTAACTTGAAATTGCGATTCCTTCTATTTCAGCCAATCATTCTGACGCTCCTGGATACAAGAGAACCTCATTCGGTGCCTTCATCGCACGACTTATCAAGAGCATCGCCGAGTAAGCAGAGAAGTCAATGTGGAAAGACATCGAATGTTTCAGTTGTATATCTTCGTTGGTCGGATTCATATCCAACTTTTATCACACAATGCCACAGGTACGATAATCAACTCGTATTGCAGTAATCGATCGATTTCTTTCAGAAGAATAGCCATGTAAAACAAGCAAGCAGGCTCGCTCTGAAAGCTGAGTAAGCAATGATCAGTGTTATGACAATTGCTGTTCTGTTCTTCAGGAAGACGCCGGATGAGGTTACCAAGAAGTTCGCCATCATTAAAGAGGAGGAGGAACGTGCAAAAGGAGGACAGAAGAAGGTACTGAATATTCGAAATATGAAAAAGAACCATCTTGATCAGAAGAACGTTGTTTCTGAGGAGCTCAAGGAAGAGAGCGATGAGGAATCTGCTCCTGGACCCCATGCAATTCGAGTAAGTATAATACATAAGTTTGATCACGTTTACACTTTCTTTCCCTTTTATTGTTATTTTCCGATCATACAATTGATCGTTCAGAACGTGTTGGTGGCGGGTCGCAACAACTACCCAATAATGGTCACGCTACACGTTGATGGCGGTACGGCCGAACCGCCATCGAATGCGAAGACTAGGAGTGGTTTTCGGGCCATTGGCTGACATATTCGGCCAATAACGGAGTATGCATTTTTATAGGATACGTGATTCATAAATATTTGACTGCACACCTCATTCATTCAGGACATTCCTGTGGGAGAAAAGTTCCGTAAGGGATATCTCATGAACTGCGAGTTGATGTTCGCATTCTTTGTGGCTGAAGACGGACCTAAGGTATTCTATTTGAGTTGTGCTATATGAAGGGAGTATTGCAGAGAATACACACAGAGGGAGAGACGAGACTGCAGATGGGAGGAAGAAGGCCAATGACAATGGAAATATAAAAGTATTAGGTTGGTGCATAAGTAATAATAAATATGAAATTTATCTAACAAGTATATAGTAACAATACGATATGATCGCACATATGCACCATCATTGTCCACGACCTGTTGCCATCTTTCAGGCAGCTTTTGCATCCCTTCCTTATAGAAGCCTTCGCGGCGCGATTTGAAATAGCGTTCGAGTTCGGAATGGACCTCTGATATGTTCTCGTGCTGTGTTTTCAAGGAGCGAATTTTCCGGTTTTGTGGTTCAATGAGTGGTGTTGTTAAAGGAGCCACAAAGGGAGATTGTTTTGCGTGCACTTTACGGGATCACTTCTCTCCATTCCCATACTTTCTCGTCGTGAGAGCGGTCTACTCTGACAACGAGAGAGTATGGGAATGGAGAGAAGTGATCCCGTAAAGTGCATGCAAAACAATCTCCCTTTGCACAGCCGGTCAGAATGGTAGTGAGACGACCATTTCATAAGTGCATTATAGTGAGGGTAAATGAAATAATTCTGCCACTCTGTTCCCTCATTCGCCCGGTCGTCTCCAATTCATAGACACGACCACAGCCTGTCCGAAGTGAAGTGAGCGTGCAAAAATGAGTTCATGTAATCTACCCACCAGTCTCTCATTTATGCATTCTCTCG
Source organism: Diplogasteroides magnus (assembly GCA_014805445.1). Taxonomy (NCBI): domain Eukaryota; kingdom Metazoa; phylum Nematoda; class Chromadorea; order Rhabditida; family Diplogasteroididae; genus Diplogasteroides; species Diplogasteroides magnus. The sequence goes on along the minus strand of JACMIF010000668.1, from coordinate 24,081 downwards.
CTAATTAATCCTAACTGTCCATTTGAACACTAAAATTTAAGAAATATATATATATATATATTAGGCTAGCTGTACAATGTTTGAATCACGGATACTGTTTATTAGTCATAAACGCAGAGAAATGCGTTTTTAGAATATTATAATACGTAATAGCAAGGCCAAAACATTTAACCATGCATAAGTTGCCGAAGGTCTTAGTTTAACCCTGGACTATGCATAATGAAATCGGAGCTCTCGGTATTCTCCATAACACCTAGTTCACAGAATTTCCATTTTTTTAATCGTTGTTCGGGAAAATGGAATTTTTTATTGAATTTTCGCGATTTCTCTCTTGAGTTCGAAAAAATAGGCAATTGTGGAAACTAGGTGTTGTGGGCAATACCAAGACCTACAATTTCATTATGCATGGTTCAGGGTTTAAATCAAGCCTTGAACAACTAATGCATGGTCAAACGTCTCGGCCGAACTATAATATATTTGAATTTTCCAAAAGCGCATTTCTATGCTCTCAGAGCTTAAGAACAGTTTCCGCCCGCATAACGGTCAACTACTCACCAAATACCTATTTTTTATTTTATTTTCCCTTCAAATTTACAGCGAGGATGCACTCACATGGATTTGCATAAAATGAGAGAGTGGATGCTAGAGTAATTTTTCTGTCTCACTACCACTTTGACCGGCTGTGCCTTTGTGGCTCCTTTAATGAGCCGTGACTCGCATTATCGCAAATTTGCATGAAACAGCCCGACTGTTTCATTCAAATTTATCCCGCAACCGCACGGATGCGGCATCCAAATGAATGCGAGAATCTCGCACTCATGTGGTTGCCGCAACCGATCGAATGCGGGTGACTGCGTAGAATTAACGCGTTCACGTTTACCCCGCATTCCATCTGCCTACTCTAATGTATACTATAGGCGGCAATAGTTCCCCTTGGGAGTCTATTTGACATAAACAATACATCAATATTCAGTGACGTGCATCTCCATTGCTGAACATCTCACGTTTGAATCTATCCCTTCTGTGATGATCAATCAATCATTTGTTCAGAAGAATGATGAAGTATGACTCAAGCACTGTACTTAATGTGCTGTCAGAGTTGGGAAGACTCTCTGGGCTGTGAACGTTGCCAGTAAGTATAGAATGTTTAATGTTTGAGCACTATTGCCCAAGTGTCTACGCACCTCATCCTTTCGAGAATAGCGGATGATGATTGCAGGGTATCACACTTCTGCAGCCATGGTCTTTCCACTGCAAGGAGACCATGCCCATCGAATACTCGGGAAGATCACAATGCGAACTTCCGGCCGTCAGTTAGTTGTTTACTTCTAATTATGTTTATTGAGATCATCTCAATAGAGGAGTGATGAACTGATGTTCAGGTTCCGCCCCAAGCACCACATGGACAAGGATCAGAGGGAATTAGGAGTGGTATCTCTCAAATATCATCATCTCAAGAGAGGAGTGAGAACAGAATATTCATATTCCGCACATTCGACTACATGGATAAGGATGTGCCATCATCGCATGTTAACTGCTTCTCAATCATAACATTCGTTTACCCTTTTAGAACTTTTTGCTGTGGCCCATTTAATGATATCTATATCTTCAACTGTAATTTTATTGCCCGTTTATTACTTTTAAAATTTAGAGGAAAAAACTATTTTATATGGCTACATTTTTAATGCATTTGAAAAAAAAATAAAGTGGTTTGGCTGTTGTTTGTTCATCTGCTCGAGCGAGATGTAAGTATAGTCTTCTACACTTTATCACAAATGGACACATTTATTCTTCCATGAATTGTATATTGTGCCAGGGGATGGAACCGGGATAAAGGAACGCGTCTTATCTGAAGATTATGTTTGAAAATTTCAACGCTTCTGGCGTCGGAAATGGAATTCATCCATCTCGAGATCGGGGGACGGGGACGGGGGAATGGGTAACACACACCGGATTCACATACACTTTAAATATTGATGTTTCTGGACCGTTGCTGATTTGTTCTCTAAATATTCTAAATATTATGTACAACGTCAATCGTCCGATGTAGTTGATCAACGTGGTTTGGGTGTCTCGTGTCCTTGTTGTTTTTAGGATGTCCATCTTCTCTGGCAGATCTTATGCGAGATCGACGATGACGATCTTGAACAAAGATACTTGAGGATGTCCTTTAGTAATTGTAAGCATACCTGGTTGGGGTACATCTGACCCACATAGACCTTTCCATCGTCAGCGATCGCTAGTGCATGGGCATTCTCAATCCCCTCCAACAGAACATTCTTTCTTTCTTTATTGTGATTTTTTTACCTTGAGGAAGGTGTTTGCCCTTCCGCTGTTCATGTCCATGGCGAACATTTGGGGCTCGAGAGTTCCATCTTCATCTTGTCCTGTCACTCCAACAAGATAATGCTCTGAAAGGAATTCATTTTATCGAAAATTCTCGAGTCACTTACGCTTCTCACGGATAGCGTAGACTCTTCCGATGTTCTCTGCTGATGTGATTGGGATGCCAGACGGAATTGATCTAAATGGAGTGGTTATCAATGATATAGGGCATACCACTGACCGGTGTCCCTCAGCTAGTCCTGCTGAGTAGCACTGAACTCTCTCGTTCTCACGGTCAGCCACACACAACAGATTCATGTCCTCGATGAGAGAAAGAGAGTGGGGAATTGCGAATGGAGAGGACCCAAGAATGTCTAAAGACAATAACCATCATAATCCACTTGAAGTCAATTCTTACCATCGGGGGCCTCGAAGATAGCCTCTTGTTTGCCACTGGGGTCGAACTTGATAACACGAGAGTTGCAGTATCCATCAGCAACGAAGAAGTGTCCGTTCTTGGCTACAGCGACATCAGTTGGCTGGCAGAAATGAACTCCGTCAGATCCAGGTGTCAACTTCTCTCCCAGGGTCATCACAGGCTTGAAGTCGGGACCGAGCTTGTGCACCTGTAAGGAGTCCCATGTTGTGGGATGCTTTAGTTGGTTGTTGTACCTGATGACTTCCAACATCAGTAACCCAGATGTTTCCTTCGGGATCGACACTCATTCCATGGGGGAGGTAGAAGAGATTCTGTCCGTGTTCCTCTATCACCTGCAGAAGAATCAGTGGTCTGTCAGTGAATCATGATGACTCACCTGTCCCGTGGTAGCATTGATGACAGCGATAGTCGAGTTGGCAATGGGTCCAAGGGAAGGACTCAGACGGTTGTTCTCATCGAATGTCCTTCAATGGGAACACTCACTCAGGTTTCCCTTCTTTCCTTCAACTCAGTCAAGAATGATGCATGAGTGTGTTAGGAGTGTGTTAGAGGAAACGATTCAGATGGGTGCAATCCCAGGAAAGGGACAGATACATACGCACACAACCATAAATCATTTCGAGGATTCTATGTGTTGAGCGAAGCGTCACGTTGTTTACGTCAGAGAGTGACACTTACGTCTCATCCCAGACTCGATCAGCCCTGTGGAATACGATGAGTCTTCCCTTCCTGTCTATCGCCACTCCAGATATTCCTCCAAGGGGCTTGGTGATAGGAAGAATGGTAGCCTGAAATGTTTGGTCTGGTTTGTTTTCCTTCATGATTATGGAAAGCGTTCTAGAAGAATAATTTCATTTCCGATTCTCTTAGTATTAGCTAAACTCTTTTTGATTGCAGTATCTGGTAAATATCATTCCCATCTTGCTTGATTCCTCTATCTAATCTGTCTGACATTCACAGAACAAGTTACGAGATGAAGCAATCCCGGGAAGTGAAAGGAAAGGAGACCGGAAATGTGCATGAACGATAGGAGGGAGATTGCAGGAAAGGGCTAGACGAGTTTCTATTCCTGTTGAGACCTTCATTCTCCTGCTACAGTAACCCTTCTTTCTTCATGGGCCCTTCCTCTCTTACAGTATGTGTATTTTCACCATCATCATCTCCATTTCATTTCTCCTCTGTCATGCATCGTCTTCTACAGAGAGAGTGCTCTCCTCATAAGGAGAGCAGAAGTCGAGTCTCATTTTCCTCGCAATAAGAATTGGGAGGAAGAAAGAGGAGGCTTTCCACTTGATTGACTTGGGAACAACTTTCCCCCATGGTTGATTGCCCCCTTCAGATATTCTCGTGTATTCAGAAAAGAGAATGAATGAGAAAGCGAGGGAGATATTGAATGTCTTCCTTCTCATTCGCAGATTCCACATTCAATGGTGGAGAGAGCGAAGGGGAAATGATGTCATTCACTCTCTCCGTTCTCATACAAAATATTGCTCTCTTCGCCAATCTCTTGGACTACTGTAATCTGAGAAAATTGGCATAATTCGAATTTCCGCTGCGTTTCTTTCCATTCTGTGTGTTAGAACTTCCATAATGGGATACGAATAATATATTCTTTCATGAATTTGTGGCGAGTATTGGATGGAAAAAGGCAGGGAAAAGACGGAATGACGGCAGTTGACGTTAGTCTAGAACATTCCATTCACTTCTGTAGGAATGATTCTCTATGCATACACCCACGTGAGGCATTGAAGTCATTCATAGAAAGCTCTTAACTCTCAACATACAATCTGACCTGTTCTGAAGGTTCAGGGTTGATTACGTCATTCTCCTCTTCGACATCCACTGATGGTATCTCTTCCATAGGCATTCCTTCCTCTTCAGAAGCCGAAGCTGAAATGGAAAGGACTTGTTTGTTCTTGACGTCATATGAGCTCAAGGGGTATTTGGAAGGAAAAGTACCCACCTAAATCGTAGTACCCGTTCTCCAGTGCATCAATAGGCACAACCGGTCCTGCTTGGCCTGAAATAATCACAGATAGACTATGAAAAGCAGTGAAACTTTGCTCGAGCTCATCTATTTGATGAGAAACTCTTATATGGTAAGTATGGATAAAGACTACCTCCAAGCCATCTACTATCTACAGTATCAATAGACTAACCGAGTACGGCCAGAGCCAGACCGAGAAGCGCCGCTCTCGCAAGCATGGCGCCCGTGTAGAATGAGAGGCCCTGTCCCCCACTCAGGCCCGAAGAGGGAGGAGACGAAGAGAGAAGGGAAAGGAGAGAGACGAGAAATCAATGGGTGAGAGGGGTGAAGACGACGTCAGTCGTCGATAGAAGAAGAGAAAGAGAAGGAAGAGACAGTTACGAGAACTGAGAATGCAATTAGTCAATGGAGTGGTGAGAAAGATTCAAGTTTCAGAGTCACGGGAAAATAACGGCAGATGAGAGGGAAGGAGGGAAGGAAACGATTACGGTAGTTTCTCGGGGAAATTTTCCTTGGATAGGAATTGGGGAAAAAGAATTATATTTTCCGTTATTCCGTGCGGAATTACAAATATCGCGTGAGAAAGGGGATTTCGATGTTCATTGCACAATAGAGGGTACAAGACTGGTTTTAGTTTATGACAACTTGTATACACAACCTGAGGTAGGTGTTAATGAGCAAAGAAGTCTATTCCATCATCTTTGGTGATTCTTTCAATGGCCTCCACTACATTCTCCGCCACTTCCACCTTCCCTCCCAAATTCTTCATCATCTCCTCGTCCCCAACACGATACTTGCCTGTCTTCACCAGAATTGCCCTGATAATCTCAAACATGAATGGGTCCCACAACGAAACACTACTTACCGTATTCCATTGGATGCAGCGCCACACACGTCATCCTTCACATCATCTCCAATCATGACTGTGTTTGAAATGGGAATACAACCTCCATCCCCACTTGAAGATCTGTTGAAAGAGAATGTGCTGTTGCATTTACTCTGTCCATACTTGATTGTCATAAGTGCTCCCTCAAAGAATTCCCTCTTCGGCTTTCCCACAACCACTGCCTGTTTGCCTGGAATGTGATACAGTAGCTGAGGAATACTGTAACGACTGACCAGTAGCGTATTCGAGTGCGTGAATGAATGGGCCAGGTCCAAGTGCGAGTCCATCTTTGGCCTCATAGTAGCGACCCTTATGGATTCCTCAACTCTTATATTCCTCCTCATTAGACTCCCTCCTGCTCACCAACGAGTATGGACTCCTCCTTGTCTCTCAACAGTCGGAAGGCCTCATTCAGTCTCTGATAGTAGAACTGTGAAGGGGCGAGACCAATAACCACTGCATTCGGATCACTGCACTCAATTCCCTCAACCATTCATTCAGTCTTCTCCACCCACTCTCGATACCCACCTCGAATTCTTCCTCTGCCTCTTTCTCTAGTAGGAGCATCGGTCTCAGTCCCTTCTCTTGCACCAATTGACGTGCTGCCGTGATTGAAGTGAACACTTAAAGGCAGATATCCATCTACACCATTCATTCGCCCTCCCTACCGCTTTCTTTCTGCACAAAATCGAATCCCACTCTGTGCAGTCTTGCGAGAAGATTCGATGACGATTCCTGCATGGGTTAATGAAGACGAGATTCTATGTGGGCAACCTTGGTGGTGTTTGTGACAAATCGAACGGCAAAGGATCGATGGGAGAGGAGACGACGAAGAGATTCAATGGCACCAGGAATGGAAACCTCAAGATTTGGATTTAAATGGAGGTGAAGGACGGTGCTACGTCATCGATGAAGAGTGTTCCACTGAGATCGATGAGAACAGCGAATCGAGGATTCATTATGATTCTTCTCTCTTTATCTATGCACCCTCAACTATTCTATTCCCTCCCTTGTTCTTTCCCCCATAAGATAGCAAATATCGGTGTGTACCAGTCTTTGTACCCAATACAACTGTCATTGTAATAAGTCTTTATGAATCGTCATACTTTCCTTGGTAATTCTCAGAGTTTGCACTTTGGCAAGGTACAATTTGCACGGATGACAGTGGACAGGCATAAGTAGACTACAGTAGGAGATGTTAAGGGGAAGGAGAGAACACATCGAATGGGCAATATGACAGTGGATTCATATTCTGTCCCACTGCCATTGGAGGTAGGCCAAACTATGAAAAGCGGAACAAAAAAGGAATAGTTATAATATCGACAGATTCTACTCTAGTTGTTATTAACCGGAAGTGAAGCAAAGGAAGTGGATAACTATGATCATTCTATCAACTACAATAGCAACCGTATCATGCAACAACGGCAACGAACGACATAAAACAATTAAACGATTATGCATATTACTAAACCATTATTACATGGCAAATCGAAAGCTCAAAGTGGGAGAGGTTGAGAGTTGGAGGGCAGTGCTACAGGAGAAGATAATGTGAGAGCTAATCAATATAAACAACAAGCGTAGCATTGGCATACGATATTCTTCTAAATGAAGGCATTGGAAAGGGCTCGGTATGCGATTGAGAAATATGTCAAGAAGGGCAATGAAGGAAGAGAATCTCAATTGTGGAAGGGAACGAAAACCTCGTATTGCAGTCTTGTAACGAAATCTCCAAGTACTGTACAGTAAATTTGAACGATTGCTTGAGTTATCGAAGCTGAAGAGAAGGGATGATTTAGGAACCATTCACAATGCTCACCTCGTTATAAGTCTCGGGTTCGGCGAGAGGTGCTTGCGGAAGTCTCAGATATCCTGGTGCAGAAGCTGCATATCGAGGAGGAGCAGCAGAATCAGAATGATTACGGGCCTAAAAGACTCATTCTTACAGTAATCTCAAGTTATAGTAGTAAGGGAAGTACAGACCATGGAGTGTTGAAGGGGAGTCCTGTATCTTCCTCCTCCATGTTCATTATCCAATGGAGTGTGAGAACGTAGTCGAGTACCGAATAGTTGCTGAAGGTCTCTTACTAGAGAAGTCAGGATAGGAAGGGTCTTACCCTCAACTTTCCCCCATGACTCTTCTTTCCACAGCAACACACTCTGCATGCAGCACAGAAGGCAAAGAGAGGAATGGGCAGAATGGGGAGGAGGGCGATTGCACCGCCTGAAACGAGAACATACAGTCTCTAAACAACATAAGTTAGCTTAAAAGGTCGTTCGCTCGAACTATGAGAGACGTACCTACTAGTTCGTACCACTTCCATCCGCGGACTGCATCTGAGTACACTGCAGTGTTGTATTCCATTGCATTGAGCACAGCGATTGACTGAATGATACCGTAATCATTTCAATCTCTTCAAGAGTCTCTTACAATTGGAATTGCTGGAAGAAGGTAATCGAAGAGAAGAATGAAGTGGCCGAGACACCAGCAGCATGCAGGACGAAGCATCGAATGGAGATCCATTCCAAGACGATGGGCACCTGACAAACGATACATTGATTGATTACGGTAACTATCATCAATCTGAATGACGATGTTTCACTTACAGTAGAACCATCCAGCAGCAAGAAGTTCTACAGCGAGAATCACCCAGAGTGTAACGTATTTGAGATATCCAGAAGCCAATTCATATACATGTTTTCCTGCCTGAACATTGGACAGTAAAGAGCTGTAATGAGTGATGAATGAGATGGACCTTGGTGGCAAAGATGAGAGATGCTCCATAGCACGCACCACAAATGAGAAGGGCCAGGACAAATCGAGGAAAGCAACGAGAGGCCTGGAAGGGAACATGAATATGAGAAGGAAAGTGTGGGGGACCTTCTCTCCGAACGCATCTTCGAGTCCTGCTAGTAGAGAAAGGGAGAGGACACACTGAGAGAATAGATATTGTCAAATGGAATGAGAGGGACTAACGAATAGAGTGAGAAGAGTAAGTGCACATGAGAAGAGAAGAAGACCACTCCACATCTTGATATAGTTGTAGTCAATGGATGAGAAGTACGATAGGATATGCCACATCTACAACAGATTCCATCCATTCCAGATACAGATCTCCCTCTATTCCCACCTGATTCTCTCCTCTGTCAATCAAATCCAATGGTGTCAGTCCGGTCTTCTTACTCAAATGTCCAGTCACAGCAATCACGAGTAACACCTGAACAACATTCACATTATCCTTGCACAACAATGTTCTCACTTGAAGGACAGTGAAGAACGAATGACCGAGAAGAATACAAAACGAGTCCCTCAACAGATAATGTACAAGGAGGAGAAACAAGGGAAACACAAGAGATCTAATGAGTAAATGCCACAATGTTGCTCACTTGACCAGATTGTTGCTTCTTTTGCAGTAACTAGAGATGGAGATGTATGCACCGAATCCACATCCGGTAGCCAGAATGGCCTGTTCCACTGCCAATTTCCACACCTTGAATCGGTGATGATAAATGGATAGAGTAAGATGACATACCTTGTAGTCCATGAGTACATTCCAATCTGTGGTTGCATACCAATACTCGAATGCAGGTACAAGACCAGAAAGGAAGAGTGACCTATTAAGATAATCAATCAATAGACAGAAGACAGTTCTCACCTGATTAGAACTGCAATGAAGAATGCAATTGAACCAAAGAAGAATAGAGGAATGACCTGAGATGAGTCAATGGCCTCCCCTTTTCATTCCCTTCACTCACTCTTCCCATCCACCGTACACCAAGACATATTGTACACAAGACTATTCCCCAGATGGCTGCATATGCACATAAAGGGAAGAGTTCCAATTGGACAAGATCATCGATAGAAGAAGAAGGACGTTCAAGAGCACTGGAGGGACAGAGATGAAAGGAGAAGGGAAGAGGACTCACTTCATAAACTGAATCAGACTACTCTCTGATTGGACTGTAGCGAACTTGGTATGGGCATCTTGGGTGAAGTTGGCAAGGGAACCAGCCTCTCTGAATGGAACAAGAGAATGAGGGAATGACAAGGAATAGATAGACCTGCATGGATCAGAGATGAGTTCAGGATAGAAACGACATGACAACCAGGGAAGACCTGAATGATTACAGTATACAGACTACTCTTAGTCTATTCATCTCACTCTCTCTTCCCTTGGCTACAGCCCAGAAGATATGGTAGATGAGGAGAAAGAGCCATCCAAGATATCGAGTAGTCACAACCAGAAAGATGAATGTGAACAGAAGTTGAGAGATGCCAACTCCTACAACGACTATTTTATTACTGTACGTGTGATGATGAACAAACCTCTGAAGATGGGACTGAGATATCCGAATGCTTGAGGAGGAGCTCTTCCAGTCAATTGACCAATTGACAACTCTAGTACAATGATGGGAAGGACACAAACAAGGAGGGAGGCCCCGTAGGCAGATACAAAGGCTACTGAATGGGAAGAGAAGAATAAGTGATTGGAGATGAAAGAGACTCACATCCTCCATTCTCAAGAATCAAACGAGGCAAGTTCAACAAGTTAGTTGTTGCCCACACATATGAGAGTGCAACAATGGCAAAGTCAACCTGAATGAGAAGAAGGAATAAGAAAAGAAGGAATGATCTCACCTTATATGCCCATAAGTCCCTCCAATCTTCAATGAGAGACTCATCGGCCAATTTGAGATTGGACCATGATCTCTCCTCGAACCACATCCCTTTATCTATTCAATCTCTCACTACAGTCTTCCTCTCGATGGAGGAATGGAATGAAGACTGAAATGGACATGATATGACATGAGAGATAATGTTGCATTGGAAAGAATGAGGAAAGACTAAGAGGAACACTTCATGAATAAAAGAGAGGATACAAGGAGAGAGAAGGGAGGGGAATGGATAGGGTATGAGGACGAGAAGAGGAGAAGATGAGAATGATCAGAAGGAATAATCATCATAATGGAATCACTATGTGGAATCAAGGGAAAGACCGATTGAGAGATTGGAGAAGAGAATTGGAGACTCGACTCAGTTCAATTGTTGTAACTCTCGACTAACGAAGAGAATGAGACAGATAGAGGGCCATTAGGAGAAACGTGATCAGTCCGTGAGAGAGAATTGAGAGAATTGAGAAGAGAAAGAGTAGATGATACTTGAGAATGGAACAGCCGAAACATCAACAGGAAATGGATGGCAAGTCAAGACTGACGATAAGTCGAAGAGTAACCAAAGGAGAGGAGGTTACTGACCAGAGGGGGAGCGAGAGATGTTCACTATGCAAGCTGTCATAACATGGAGTGGAGATTGGAGGTTAGAGAATGAAGAGAGAGTATATGATTGGAGAGAGACAGATAGAAGATGGGGGAAGCCGAAATAGGCAAATTTGTGTGTGTGCCATCTGGTCATTGCGCTAATCCATGAGATGGGAAGGGAAAGTGAATTGGAAGTCACACATCCATTCACCTCATATTGACACTCTACGCATAAAAGGACTCCATTGAAGGAACAGAAGAAGACAAAACAAGACTGGGGACTTGTTAGTCAAATGAGTTCCACCAGAAGAGGATTGGGGGAAAAGACAAAAGAAGAAGGGAAGAAGGTTCTTATGAAGGGTGGGAATCTAAAGGAAGGGAAGGATTCCACTATGGATAGCAGTAAACACTCTACTGTACAGGAGACACTTCTATCCATACAAAGAGACGGAAGAGGAAAGGGACATGAGGAATGATCATGAAGAGATCAGGAGTAGAATGAACGGGATACTGGAGATAGAGGAAGAAGTGACAATGACTATGGTCGGTATGGATGAAAGAGTGAATGGAATGAGAGAAGACAAGAAAGGGAGGAGTGACCGCTAACATTGATGGATGAATCATTACAACTATCAACAACATTCGGTGACAAAAAATACGAGAACGAAATGCATTAGCAAAAGAGCATCAGCTGGAGGATGTTCGACCATTTCCTCATCCGGACAGATACCGTATCCATTATCTGTCATGTGTCATAAACCGTCGCAACTTTCTGACACCTCTGCGCAACCATTCTCCCTCTATATCTCTGTGCCCTCTCTCCGTTCATTCAGTCTCTCATCCTCTTCTCCTTCCTCATTCCTCTTTTCCCTCTTGGAAAAGGATGATGGCCGCTCCCGTTGCTGTCACCATCAATCATGGAAATGTGTAGGAATCACTCTTTGAGGAGAGAGAGTATGTGAATGTGAGAGAAGTGAGAGAAAGAGACGAAAGGACACGACAAGCAAAATGACAATAATGGGAAACATTCTAGACAAAGGAGGACTGCTGAATGGAAGAGAATGGATGAACACTCCTTCTTCTTCTCTTTCCGCCTCAAAACTGTCTTGTAATTACTCGTCTTCTCTTCTTGGCAATAAAGAAAGCAACAAATTGAAAGACTCCATGACTTGAAGGAAGGAAGAAGAAGAAAGTTTCATCAACAGGAAACGACTACTGTGAGAGGAAAAGAAGAGGGGATAAATCATTTTGTAGTCTTCGTACGGGACTGAGTAATAAGAGTGAGAGCATACGAGGCAAGGCAAAAGAGCCTCTCACACTCCACGGTATAATCTCTTTTAGAGTTACCCTCACTCACAACAAATACTAGACTGAGGAAATATGCTCACGTCAGATATTGTTTAGGAGAACCATTCAGGAATGACAGTGTTCACTGTCAAAAGAGTGGAGACATTGAGGATGGGAGGTTATATGTGAGGAAATGGAAAGAGACCAATTCCATGGTAACGAAGGGAGAAGAGGAAAAGGAAGAAATGTTCTTGAGGTGCGAACAGATGGGTATTAGAGTGGACATGACAAATGACAACTGACACCAACACAATTCCTCCCATACAGTGTCCATATTAAGAGATTATGGATCAACACTAAACCGTACTCCATTCCACTTTCCCTCTCTAAACCCGGAGAGAATCAATAGTCCTAAACACTTATACAGTCAATGGGTAGTGTGGAAAGGTGCGATAAGTGCGCAATGGGCACATTGAGTGGAGCACGAATAACAGAGACCGACAAGTGAAGAGGTGAAGAAGGGCAAGAGAGTCAACAAATACACTCGAATACACATACAATCACTACTGAGGACAGAAAGACATACAGAATGGTCAAGTTACATTGAAATGGTGCGTGAGACAATTGGGAGGATGAAGAGGGGAGGGAATGATGAATGATTCAATAGGACTACGACAAAGGGGGTCAGTGAGGGAAGGAAGAGATGGCAAAGGGTGGTCTATTTATAATGAGAGACCGGCTGGCAATAGGGACATCATTAGGGGGGGGGGAGTCTCACTCTCGTCCATGCTATCGGTAGAGAGTAATGATGATTGAATAGAGAAGGGAAACGAGGTCAAGAGAAAGAGAACAACATCACAACAATACGATACTCCTCATCCTAATGTTAAGTGATCTGATCTCACAATGATTAGTTAGTCATGAAGTGAAGTGACAAACAGCCCTTCTTCCTTTCCACTCCCTTCCATCCTCTCATCACCTTGTTTTCACTAAGAGACACACTTTACATGCACCAAAATATTGCGGTTGAAGGAGACGACGAATGGAGGAAGGAGTACACAACAAAACAAGGAAGCTCCATACATCCACAATATTGCACTCTAGCACAAATGAGAAGAGAATGGAAGAAGAGAGAGAGAAGGGAAGGATTGAGTATGTACCAGTGAAGGCAAGGCAAGAGATAATCTCATTTCTCCCTCCTTCCTATGCTCTCTATGCCATATACTCTCAAGTACACACTATGTTCCTGCATCAATTCCTCATTTCCTGTCGGAAGCTACAAATTTGTACAAAATCAGAAAAAAATGTCTCGAACTCGGGCAAACTATCAGCGGAAATAGCGTTTCCGAAAGAAAGAATAAAAAGAGAGGAGGGAAGAGAGAAGAGGAAGGGACACCAGAACACTACCGAATAACTATCAAACGAACAGCTGTCGAACAGAAAAGAGACGAAAGAGGAGGCAGGAGAGAAGAGAAAGAAATATCTGGCAGTAAAGGAGAGACTTCTTGTACATGTTGTGTCCACTTCAACTTCCTCCTAAATGGTTCAATCCATTGATTGAGAAGGTAACCACTTGTACATTCGAGAGAAAGGGAAGATCATCCTCTCTCAATGCAAAGTGGTCCATTCGAGAGAAAGCTTCCTATTCATTGCCTTCGACCTGTCAGACAGGAGAGATTCGAGGGATGATAGCTACCATTTGAGTGACACTTCCTCCATAAACCATATTCTACGCAGAGATATCATTCTAGTATTTTTCTACTTTCACTATTTTGATAATTAAGTAAAATCCCAAATACTTTTTCTAGAGTGATTTAGAATTATACTCTGCGCCCTGAAGAAATGAAGGAGAAGTACATAAATTGAGGGATAATGGACGCACCGTGAAAAAGGGGTCATTCATCATGGAAACTCAAATGTTTTCCATTCCGCGATAGCCACTCAAGAGAGGCAATTGCCGACAGCTCTCATATGCCAATACCTCATTGGGTGGTCAAACGAGAAGGAGGGTATGCTTCCCCCTATTCATTCCATTCGGCCTCTCTTCACAAAGGACCAAAACAATTTACCGGACGGACGGGTACAAGATTAGATTATCTTGAGTAGAAGGGATGAGATACGCGCAGATTCACGAATGGGCTATGGCTAAATCTAGCACTCAACATATATAATTATGGGGTAAGGGTAAACGTGAGGGAAAGCACCTCCTGCGAGGTGTGATTAATGGCCATGAGAAGAGAATTATGCCAAATGAATGAAGACGGTTGTGTCAACAGCTTACAACGGTTCGGAAGAGCAAATTGGACACATGAAGAGTGTCCGACTGGGAGGATTCTTGCATAAACAGAGTAAAGCCCTCAGGAGCTGACCAGGCGGCAGACGACAACACAATTGTTTCGAGTCAGCTACAGAGCTCGGCGCTACTTTACAATCGGGATGGTAAAGTTGCTCCCAGAGCTCTCTAGAGAGAGAGAATGGTAAATTTGATACGGAAAAGGATGAGAAGAAAATACGGATTTCAACTGCAATAAGTAACATGTGGGCGACAAGAAGGTAACAATCACGTTGACAGATAATAGTAATAAATTTGCAGCATAGTGGTCGCACGGGCTAACCACAGCTCTTAAGAGGAGCGCTCTTGGACATGAAAAAATTTGGCAAAGTTCCAAATTCGTTTTAGATTGTGACGTTTCATCTCCTGCAGCGATTTTTATCTTCATAAAAATGCCACGGTCTATTAATATATGCTGTAAGCTTCTCTAAACGTTGGTTCTACCGTGTCGGGTACTACAGTGTACTGCCTCGTTAGATAGCTATAGCTGGTCGTTGTGCGTACCATTCGCTTTTCATTAATACATTTTGACGGGTGGGAGTAAAACATGGCAGTGGCAATGGCAGTGACAAATTTAAAAAAAACACTATTTTAGGACATATTTTTTTCGGACTCCTTGAGACCTGGGGAGTAAGAAAAAATAGGTCCCTCGACGCTCGATTTTTTGACCCCCTCCACCATGACCCGGGGTTCATGGTCAAAAAATGGAGAAAAGTTTTTTTAACGAGGGATCGAGATGCAAAGTTGTTGTGCAACCTCAAGTATACCAGGCACTTCGAAAATGACCTTCTCTCAATAATTCGAAACTCTTTAATTAAAAGGTCGCAGTAGCTTTTGCGGTAAAGCTTATATATTTTATGGGAAAGGTTAGCGTTAGCATTTTCAAGCAATGTATTTTCTTGGCCACACGTAGTTCATAGTACCGCTATTTTGTTTCTGTGCTCGTATAAATCTTATCATTGTCTAACCGGCATGTTCATATTATTCTGACGCACTATACAATTTAGTTCTTCGTTGCTTTGAAATTGTTAGCTTTTCTAATGATTGCTCTTAAGGTTAACTTAACAAGTGTGATGGAGTGGGACCCTAACTACGATGCCGTATCGGTACAATATTGTTATATCTTTCTTTATTTACGAATTAGTGCTGATAAGCTGATAACTAAATTTCAACTGTCTTGAACTTCAGAGGAGAAACGATGCTATTTTCCTATCCAATTTTTCAAATGGTGATTGTTTCAGCTCGCCACGTACGTACAAAATGCCCAAAATGTACAGTTGATACCTCTAGGAAAGATGGCAAATCTTTTATCAATACTGTGCAACGATAACAACGATGTAAGAACATCACAATCATATGAATCGTGAGAAAATGATTATTTAGACATCACCATTGTCTCTTGTCGAAGAAATGCGCAAAATGATTAGCGACGACGTCAGACGATCTGACCAAAAAGATCTGAGGCGCAGAGCGTATCGCTCGTTCTGCAGAGTTTGTATATGTGTTTGCCTAACCTTTTCTTGTTTTATTTTCAGATAGTGTTGAAAGCATTGTGGAAACTAGCAAACGATAATGAAAATCTGAGAAGTGAAATTAACATGCTTCATCAGACGAATCAGGTAGGAAATTCCATGTGATCATATTTATGTGCATTGATTGTGATTCAAATGGACTTAGGATACATATGGCAATCGTGGCTTCCATAGTTCTACAGATCGTGCAGCTGGATTTAGAAATGATTCACCTAATTTTCCAAGCGCTGGGTACGTACTGTTTATTCTTATTTTATCGAAATATCATCAGGAGACTCTCCACATCTCGCTCTGTTCCTCTCCGAGGAAAGGCAAGTCACTCAATTACAACAGTCTTTGTCGGTAGCGCCTCAGCATATAAGAAAGTATACAACAAATGTGGAAATGTGAGGCGGCCCCCGGGGTGGTCTGAGAGGTGTTGGGAGAGGTGTGGGGGGGGTCGGAGGGGGGGG
>JACMIF010000667.1:0-33826 GCA_014805445.1 Diplogasteroides magnus | reverse complement strand
CGGTAGCGGCCATCCCTGCGTCGTAAAGACGACAGCTACCGAAAGAAGTTAGACGGCGAGTGAATGACCGGCTGTCAGTAAATCCTCGAAATACCCCATCCTTATTCCGACTATATAACCTGCATATTTTGGGATATAAATTTAATGAACGATTACTACTCAACACAAATAAGCATCAAGATATTCGTCGTTCAGGACGAAGACGTACGAGCTTTCGAATATGTGGCCAAGGCTATTGGAAGGAATTTCATTGAGCAATTCATTCTATTTCTACATACGCCTTGTTCTATCGAGTGAGGACATGCAAACATCTGCATATGAAGTTTGTTTAGTTCATTCGACAGTGGAGTCTGTCACAGAATCACTCGACTCAACTGCTCTGAAGGGGATTTGAACGCCAATCAGAGGTAAGCATCCCCTAAGACCAAAGATTAATGAAAATTGAGATTATCCCTAGCAATTGACCTCGCTGGCTCCGAGTTTCTGCAATGCGCGGATTATCTGATTAATGTGAATGAAATATTGAAAGTTTGTTTTCATAAATGAATTTTCAGTACCGATGGCCAATGCGAAAAGTAGTGATGAAAGCGATCGATGAAGCTGAAGAGGTATCACTGTTTCCTTTTCAATATTGACTCACTCTCATCATAGATAACAGGCAGAGATGATGTGATTGTATTGGATGTGGCCGGTCCATGGAAGGAACATCTATTTGATCTTGAGGTATGTTCTTATATTACTGGAAGACAGAAAACGATCTTCATTCCTTTAACCAAATCCGAAGGAAAAAGAATTAGATATGGTAGCATAACCCCCTCCTTTTGTAGGACGATCGCGAGGACATCAAGAGACGCGAGATAGTCATGTGTATCTCTGGACAAACATCGACTCGTGGGAAGATTCGATGGATGGTCCACGCCATTCCAAAATCATATGAACGTAGACAGTACTATAGGTATTGTGCATCCTAACCGAACCGTTACTCGGAATCTCGTTTTCCTATAAGTGGTCTATGCAAAACAAATATTTATTAGGTGTACAACAGTCGATTAGGACGCATAATAAACCCAGTACGTACGGGACGATTTTTGACCGACTGTGTCTCTCTCATTTTATGCACTATTTCGTCCTTCCTCTGACCCTTAAGCGTGATTTGGCATATGTTTCACCTACATTACTTACTGAAAAATCTCATTTCTGCTTAGATGAAAAGTAACAGTTCAGCAAGGATGCATAATAAGAGTTATTTTTTATACTAAAAATCTAAAATATTCTGCTTGTGTACTCCGAGAAGCTGACTAGGAATGACATGAATTTTAAAATATATAATCGCGACTATGATCATAACTCGCAACTTAAATAAAGTGAAACAAACGTACAAGCAAAAATGACTTATTTAGAGTTCTTATTCCCCAAAATGTAGTGGATAGAGTGTTGGAAGGAGTGACAAAATGCATATTTGTGCACAATAAAGGAATATTGACGGAGTTTTCGACGAAGAAGGGAGCCATTGAAGTGAGTCTTTCAGTTTGTCGAGATCGTGAAGTTAATGAACACTGATGATGAATACACTGATGGCGAATTTCCATAACTTCACGACATCATTTAATTATTATCAATAAGTGATTTTAAGAAACGTTTACTTCAGATAGCCGTACGTCTTGCACAAAAGAAGCACAAACCCGCCCAGCCATGGAGAATAACTGTGAGTTAATAATTCTGACAGTGAATTGAAATCTTTTTAAAGGTCGGAAGGAGCAGGTCAGGTCATAATGTCGTCAATTCAACGGAACCTTCGGCAGATCAAATCACTGGCGAAGCAGATTGAACTAAACATGAATTTGCAAATGTCGATCAATGCCTATGAAAAGAATAGCAATATATGCGTATCTCTAATAATTGTTTTATATTTTGAATAGCCATTCTAGTGAATTTGAAATAGTATCAACGTCACTTCATTAACTCTTTCGTGAACTTTTATATCCTTTTCATCACTTTTAATAACTTATTGCATTAAAATAAATTTTTTGTGATATTTGATTTATTGATTTCATAAATGCTCAAATGTCTTTATTATTCTCTTGATTCGTTCCAGAGTCCTGAAATAAACGTTTAGTGCTATGACTTTGTTGTCTTCCCTCAATCTCAAATACGAGGGACAATGTGTGCGTGTCTGATAGAGGGGGAAAAGGCAAGAGAGAAGGAAGGGTTGTGGTCAGTGTATGATCTCTGCACCGAAGGTGACTCAATCCTTCGCCCTTGCATTACTTAGGTATTGTTAATGTTGGCCTATGGCAACTATGTAGGCTCCGATTCTCTGTATTTTCATTTGCGAATAACACAACAACTTCTTGATACGGCCTTTCATTTGGTCGATCTACGCTAGTTTTTGTTTCTATTCCGGAGTTGACTACAGAATATAATTACTTTTAAGATTCAAATCACTTGCTCATGCACTTGGTTTCATTTCCCCCCGTTCCCACTGGTTATATTGTGTTTCGTGGGTTCGAAGTGTTTTTCTTTTGCACTGCTCAATCGTCTTATACCTCTCGCTTCTCGTCTTTATTGTTTCATTGATTGGGGGAAGAATAGTCACCCTTTGGGTGCAACGAGTGAAAGGTGACAGTGTGTGTGTGGAGAGAGATAAAGGACTTGATCTGTGGTGAAGGAAGGAAACAACATTCGAAAGGATTCGAAAATGGAGAAACAAGCAACGCTGATTTAGATTACGCGAGTGCTCTTGAGTTTTGTAAATATAAGACGTTCGTTTCTCGTGTTGTATTTCATCACATCATTGGAAGGACAAGATGCCGTGCAAAGTCTCCGATGAGTTGCAAAGTGTAGTGGAGGAGGACTCAAAGGTCAGTGAACGTCTGAATAAGGAAAATTATAAAATATTATTATTTTTTGAATTCTTGAAGAATAAATGTTCTAGATTGTGGAGGAAATCGTAGGCAAAGCTTCGGAAATATCGGAAGGAAAGTGAGTTGTTCACCTGATTGGCAAAATGTAATTGAACACTTTTGAGGAGAAGGATGGTAGAAGTGCGCGGGAGACAGATTCTGATAATCAACGACAAAGGACAGTTCCATGCATTCAATGGACTCTGTCCCCACTTCAACAAGACTCTCGAGACAGGTCGGTAGATTTTGGTGGATTTCGTCATGCAGTTTCATTTCATCACTTTCATACTCAGGTGTAATTTCGTAATTATATAATCATACATATAACAAAAATATTTTAGGAATCTACACGAACGGTAAAATCATTTGTCGATTCCACGGGGCGTGTTTTGATGTGAAGACAGGAGACATCGAGGACTATCCTGCATTTGACAACATTCACACATTTCAAGTGAGAAACGTCTACAAATTCTCCAATGTCTTCTCTTTCTTTTGCAGATTAGACAAGATGGAGAAGATCTCATCATCAAAACAACTGCCAAGTCGCTGGAGTCAGACAGAAGAACGAAGAAGACGCATGTCAATAAAACTACCGAAAAGAACCCCGTTGTTGTTGTCGGAGGAGGTTTTTCCAGAACTTCCAAATTAACTTAGTTAATTCTTCTTTTTCAGGACACGCCGCCCAGTCGTTTGTTGAGAACCTCCGATTGGCCGGATCCAGTAAACGCGTCGTTATTCTCACAGCAGAAGAACAACCACCATATGACAGAGTCTTAGCCAGCAAGGTCAGTGTTTACATGGCTGAAGAATGGGAAATATTGCTCAGTTTGCCGTTCCCGACCTTCCACCACTTCGTTCCACGGAATGGTACACAGAGAATCAAGTGGAAGTCAGATGCAATTCAAAGGTAATGGAATTCAAATTGTGGTTCATCGTCAAATACATTTCACAAGCCGAAAGAAAATGTACGAACGCAGTGACAATGAAAAATGAACGTCTTTTTCAGGTCGTATCACTTGATGCCGTCTCTCATACAGTAACAACTGAAGATGGAAACAGCCTTGACTATTCACAACTGGTCGTTGCAACGGGTGTGAGACCTCGTGGAGTGAGTGAGGATAAGGGAGGCAATCTAAAGGTAAAGATATCTTGGAATGAAACACTGAAACGAAGTTACATTGATTCTCGCACATCCAGCTGTCTATAGCATCAATAAGAACTTTTATATTACTACGGGCAGAAAATATACAATGCATTCAATTGTTGTACACTAGTGGATTAGTTTTTGTAGCACAAGAATTTTTTTAAGGGTGTTTACAATCTCACCACCGTGTCTGATATGAAGAACGTACAGAAAGAGGCAGAAGGAAAGGACGTTGCCTGCATTGGAGGAGGATTCACATGTAACTTAATTCAGAGATTTTATGCAGGAAAACATTATGAAATATAATTGTTCAGGCTTGGAAGCTGCCTCGGGTCTTCACGAGAAAGCATCCACAGTGACTGTCATATGTTCATCCAAGGAACCACAACCTGTGTTTGGAGAGGATCTTGGAAAAGGATTCAGGACTGTGACAGAAATTTCTTAATGTGAATGAAGACGATGTTTTGAGAGATGGGAATCGAAAGGTGTGCATTTCCGAACAAGTTCAACTGTAGCAAGGCTGGATGGCGATGAAGATGGTAGAGTGAAGGAGGTCTGATCAATCCTCAGGATTCATCCTTAATCTTGATCTCAGGTGATCCTCGAAAATGCCGATCGAATTCCAGCACAATTTGTCGTAGTCGGTATTGGTACGTCTTTCTTTATCCTCCCATATCTAACGAGGAAAACATTACAGGCTCCTACCCAGACACTCAATGGATTCGCAATGAGAATGTCAAACTCGACGAACGAGGATTCATTCTTGTGCGATTATTTTGCTTTTGAACATTCAAACTTCCTTGATGTCCAAATTGAAGAGCGTATTTCATCAGATCCGGTTCCCAGACAAGTAATTTTGATTACGGTCAACGCGCGATTCGAAACGAGTGTCAAGGACGTCATCGCTATAGGAGACGTTGCATCCGCTCCTCTTCCCTTCTGGGAATTCGACAACATCAACCTACAACACATTCAAACTGTCCAACGACATGGTATGCATCTCCTCACACATGGCAATTCAAATGCATTCTCGAGGCCCAAAAGTTGAAAAGCTCTCTCGGTGTCACATCTATGAAATGAGAAATGATTTAGGTCAGCTGGCAGCCTGGTCTTTAGAGGGCAAAGATCGTCCCTACAAGATAATTCCATCGTTCTGGACTCACGGAATGAGAACGAGTGCCAAGATGGCCGGTATGAAAGAAGTGCAATGAAGATGTTGATGAATTCACTCAGGTTGCACTGAAGGACACGATGAGACTTTTGTACGAGGTGATATTGAGAAGTTCGACAGGGCCAAATATTACTTCAAGTGAGATATTATATCATTGTCACATACTTTCAATAGCATATTTGTAGGTACAAAGTGGTGGTTGCCATGTCATCAGCCGGTCATAGAGTAACCGCATATCAATTTGCAACTCTCTGTGAACAAGGAGTGAGGATCACGATGGAGGATGTGTTGAAGTGAATTCATTCAATTTCATTATAATTCATCTGCTACTTCCAGAAACACCACAGACGAATGGAGTCATCTTTTGAAGAAATAAAATACTAAGAGTGAATCGTCTTTCATTTTATTCACTTTGCAATGAAACAAAATCATTAATTTTTTCATTATCGTTGTTGAATATTCAGACAATTCAATTGCAAGACGTCCACACAGAAAAATAAATGGCATTTGTGCCGTTTTATACTTAGGATTTGACACCTTCAGTTTCAAAATAACATTGGGTGTAAGAATAACTGACATCTGGTGTCATTTTTAAACTGAAGGTGGGAAATCCTAAGTTTAAAATGGCAAAAATGTTATTTATTTTTCTGTGTGTCTACATTCCATGAACGAGCAAGAAGCGTTTGGAATGATAACGTTTCCCTATGACGTCTTTCCTTCTCTTGCATGTTTGTTCAAAAATAATCATAATCTTGACGTTCTCGACCACTTTGCATTCTGCTTTCCTGCAACCAAATAGAATGTGTAAGGGAGCTACAAATTTGTTTAAAATAAGCGTCGGGAAGCTCCATTGACCATTTTCTCTCAAGGATTCAACAGGAATGCAAGTGCTCATCCCTCTGGTTGTTCTTTTCGCCTTTGCTGCGGCTGCTCCAAGAAGGTGAGTGAACGAAAGCAACAAAAACAGGCCATCATCAAAAGATGTCACTAGATTATGCATTCCATGCTTAGTCCTAGAACAAACTGGTTGAAGTGATGTTTGCACCATCTACTATTTTTTTCCTTTCCTTTCATTATAAGATATCTGTCAAAATGCTTGAAGAGCCTCTATGAACTGATCTAGAGGGAACAATAGTTTGGAAATATAGAACTGGATACATGAAATTCAACGCAGTGATCAATCGAGAATAATATGTTTAGCTACAGCGTCGAGGTCCTCCGCCGGGCTGCCAGAGGGATTGAAGATATGTCTGAAAAGAAACAAATGACAATCATTCAACAGTTGGCAGCGGGCTTGAGGATCCATTACGAACTTAACAAGGAGCTGGCCAAGCACATGGTTCGAACCTTGACTAAGGAATTTGGAGATGCATGGAATGTCATCATTTCACCTCAAAGCGGTTTTGTTTACACAGTGGCCCATCATCGGGGACTCATCAACTTCGATCTGCCAGACAAGTATATTCTCATCTACAGAAGTTGGCCTAAGCCCGAAAAGAAGTGCTGATATGCAACTTAAATGTGGATATAAATAAACAATGTTCTAAAAATGAGTACGTTGTCCACATCAAACATGAACGAAGGTGTGAGAAATACATGCAAAAATGAGAGGGACAGTCGGTCAACAATGTAAGGAGCATACTTGACAAACAGTTCTCTTAGGATACATAAAAGTCTCTGTTTAGTTTAGCAGTCTTCGATTGATTGAGAGAGGACGGTATTGCGACTTGACCTTTCCTGTGGTTATGCTCACTTAGGCACATCTTACAATTGATACTCACCTGTTCATTTGGGTCATTTCTTAATATAGCCTTCTCGAACGAATTATTTAGTTTCAGTTCCATTGTACTGTCAGGATGGACTATCAAGGGACGGAGAACAATGATCAAGTAATAAATGATGTTGTATTACAAAACGAACAGAAGCCTTCACTTAGCTGTCTTCCCAATGAGATTCTCCTCAAAATACTGCACAATTTCAATTGTCGTGACTTGGAGTTTCTTCGTGGAATGAATGTCAGAATCCATAATCTCATTGACAAAAACAAAGAATATTTGTATGATAGAAATATTCATTTGAAAATCAATTACGACTACTATGACTTCATTGCAATTGATTTTGTCCATGGCAAAAACGGGAAAAAGTTCGTTATTGAGAATGTAACGTGTGAGTATTCTTCAAATGCATCAAAGCGCCTTGTTTCACCTCCATTACGAGAAGTCTTTGATACTTTGTTAAATTATTCCCTTCGGATTGGAGCATTCATACGAACATCGTTGCATGGCTGTGTTCGATCGAAAAACCTCCAGTCATTGGTCCAAGTGTTCACTTATCTTTTCAATAACGAGAAATACTCAACGACTTTACACTTCGACAAGTTGAACAGCGAGAGAAACAGATGAATTATTTGCGACAAATTCTGCAGAGGTTCGTCGTTTTAATTGTTTTTTTCAATCAATGACATAAAAACGGACGATGATGTTGAATAAACTAAATGCACATCTTATGCTGCGTTCAAAAGCATGTTTCCACGGATGTTTCCCATTCAAAATGTCGTTTCTTTTCGTTACGCGTTTCGTTTCCATGTTTCCATTGTGAAACGAAAATTACATGAAGTGAAATGTTTCCTGCGCGGAAATGCCTTCGCAATTTGATTGCGATTACGGTAAGAAAGTGAATTTCAAACTTTTTGCAGCTCGACCTACCGTAATCGCAATTAAATTGCGAAGGCTTTTCCGCGCAGGAAACATTTCACTTCATGCAATTTCCGTTTCACACTGGAAACTTTCACTTTTTTCTGAACCTGAAATTTCGCGTTGGAAACACCGGAAACGATGTTTTGAACGCAGCATTAGTCATTTCCTAACAAGAAATGTTTCAGTTGCTGGAATGAGGGAACTTCACTTGCCTCCAGCTCTTTCTGTCGATGGTCGACAACTTGACATACTCTTATCACGAAAGGATTTGCACACTATGACTGTGTACGTCATGGCTGTTACGTCAAATCATATTCGGACAAATGTTCAGGTTTATTCAAAATAAGGAAATGTTGACTAAATGCAAATGAAACGCGTGTTTTTGCACTCATAATAATGAAGACCTTAACATCTTAAGTGAAATGAATGAATTCATTTCAGAATGTATTGAATTCAAATCTGAAAGATGTTACTCTGTACGTCTCACTATTAGAGGTCAATTTGCTATTGGAAAAACGTGGCGAAGAAGAAACTCTATTGGCACTCAATTCGCTGGATTTTGACAATGGATATTTGGAGATTTATTATGTATTGGCAACGAAGGCAATTCGCATACATGTTACAAACATTAATGTTCCTTGTTATACTAAAAGAGTCGAGATTAGTTGGTTTCATTCATGAATGTTTGGTGAATATCTGTTATGTTTAATGACGAAGTTCGATTTTGTGACGAACAATAAATGATTGAAACAAGTATTGATTTCACGGAACACACCCGTCCAAAGAGACACTTCTTGCTAATCACAGTACCGTTAGGGATATAGAGAAATTGTTTTCTCCATCTCTTTTCAATTGACTCTTCTCACACTCCAAAAGAGGGTTCACTCCTTGAGCATTTAGATAGGTTTCATATATTGAAAAAGACTGGATAGTAGGGTTTCCACGGCATGTAACGGCCAAAAGGGCTCGCGAACCCTAGACTACAAAGTGTGAGCGCTCCAACCTTCTATCCCGCGAAATTTAAAAAAAATCTTTTTGCAGCGCAAAAATTGCGCTGTTTAGCAAAGTTTTCGCAGCCGCTAAAACATAAGTAATTAATAAATTTCAGTTTTTTAATGACTGCAGTTGTATTTCAGCGTGGTTTTGGCTCTTAGAGGCTATCTTCCAGTTTTGGCCCTGTCCACGTAATTCTACATCAAAAATTTGTTGTGAAATGCCATATTCGTGGAATACAACTCCCACTCCTGTTTTTGTGAACTTGCGGTGTTTAGCGTGCCTAATATACGGAAAGTGGGCGAAGCTCTTAGAGCTCCCTCAGTCCGTGTTCCGCTATTAGTAACTTTAGCGCAATTATCATTCGTTCAATTTCCGCGGAGCGGATGTCACATGAGAGAGACACAGCCCGCGGAGATTAGATGAATGACAATTGCACTAACGCTAACATCACTGATATCGACAACCTACTGGATAGATTAAATTGCCGGTATCTGCTCGTTACTCATTGTAGAGAGGATGTCATTGTTGCGCAAACGATTGGGGATCAGTGATCAATTGGAGGAAGCAGTGCCCCTCATTGCAAAGATTGGTTCCCTCCAATGAGAATAGGAGGGGAAGGACTTGGAATGATGTCTACTCTGAGGCAGGATTGAGTGGTCTTTTGACCTCTTGGAGGAAGAGGTTTCGAATGAACTGTTATGTCTTTTACATGGGGAGATCTCTATTCAACTCGTGTGAACACATTCTTCTATTTGTGTCTCTTGTGTAGTGTCTCTTCTCTATAATGCGTCTTGTTTGTGTCAATGTGTCTTCGTGTGATTGTGAACACAAACCTTGATTATAGGTATCTCTGCGTCTTTTTGAGACGACTCCTCCACATTTGACTTTGTTTCTTCATTCTTCTGGAGAAGTTATTTTACGAAATGGTTAGGTTTTACAAATTCTCATCAATTTCCTAAATGACCATTTCAGGTTAAAGACACGATGTGCTCCAGTTCTAATCGGTCCTATACGGAAATATCGGATGATGAAAGCGAGGTTTGTTTGTGTCCCGAAACGAATTTCCATTTCATTTTTGCTTCAGATAATCCATGAGATCGTGTGCAAGGCTTCTGATGTGCCTGAGGGAACGTGAGTTTTTGTACAATTGAAATGAATATTAATTGAATATTCAGACAGAAGATGGTGGATGTTCGGGAAAGGAAGATCCTCATTGTCAATGATGAAGGAGAATATCATGCAGTGAATGGACTGTGCCCTCACTTCAATCTCAGTCTTGAAAACGGTCAGAGCAAATATACATGTTTTCATGTAGATACGAGTTGAAATCATCCATCGATTGTGATTGTCGATTGAAATGATCATTCAATCTTTGAACCATCTAGATTGTTCTAGTAGATACATGACCGCCATATGATTCAGGAGTCTATTCCGAAGGCAAGATCCGTTGTTCATATCATGGAGCGTGTTTTGATGTGAAGACAGGAGACATCGAGGACTTCCCGGCATTCGACAATCTTCATTCATTTGACGTTAGATCTTTTCATATCCATATTTGATGGAGAACGATTTGAGGTCCGAAGAGAAGGCAGCGATTTGGTCCTGCGAACCACAGCAAAGTGCCTGGAGTCTGATAGAAGAGCCAGAAAACACAAGTTAGGGACATCTCAAATTCAGAAGAAGCCGATTATTGTCGTTGGAGGAGGTACTTTCATTTGACTGACTGTGAAACAAATAGTTTATTCTAGGAACTGCTGGTCAATCTGTTGTGGAGAATCTTCGTCTGGCCGGTTGTCAGAGGCGAATCATTATGTTGACCATGGAAGTGCAGCCTCCTTATGATCGAGTGTACGCTAGCAAGGTGAGATTGTTCGTATGGCTACAAAGACGGCGAAGTTCAGTTCTATTCTCCGGACCTTCCACCACTCCGCACAAATGAATGGTACAATGAGAATGATATTGAAGTGAGGTGCAACTCGGAGGTATCCACAATTCTTACTGACATTCGATTAGCGCCTATTGCCAGGTCATTTCACTTGATGCTGAAAGACACTCGATTACTCTGGCGGACAGTACTACTATGCAGTATTCGAAACTCGTGCTGGCACCTGGTGTACGGGCACGACGATTCCCCGGAAGAGGAGGCAATCTGAAGGTGAAATTCATTTACATTGTCCCCTATAGTTGCATGGAACACCAAAACATCTGAACATAATTAGTCATTCAGGGTGTTCACAATCTCACGAACGTTGTCGATATGAAGGCAGTTCGAGCAGAATCTGAAGGGAAGAAGTTGGTGTGCATTGGAGGAAGCTTTATAGGCGAGTATTTACATTCCTACGATCAGCAACTCTTGAAGGTCTTAAATTATGTTGAACAATCCCTGGATTTTTAAAGAATTTTCAATATTCAACGTACTCACAACGTTGTTCTCAGGAATGGAATCAGCGGGGGGTCTCAATGGATTGGCATCTTCTGTCACTCTCATTTGTTCATCCAATGAACCTCTCATTGCTTATGGTGAAGACATTGGAAGGGCGTACAGAAAGGTTACAAAATATAACGTTGGAAAATCAAAGCCAAACATTTCAGAGATGGGAGTCCAATGGCGTTAGCGTTTACAGGAACACGTCTGTTGAGTTTATTGAGGGAGATGAACAAGGCACAGTGAAGGAGGTTCGTCTCGAATTGCTCAGAGCGATGAATTGCTGCTGTACAATAGGTGGTCTTGCGGTGCGGAGAGAGGATACCTGCACAAGTAGTTGTTGTTGGTATAGGTACGTTATTGTAGCTTATTCAATTGAATATTGGCATGTTTGAGGCTGCGCTCCGGACACAGAATGGCTACGCGATGAAGGAATGGAGATGGACGAGCGAGGATTCGTTCTTGTGCGTTACTAGGGTTCGTCATGTTGCTAACTATTTAAATTTAGGTTAACGAGCGCTTCGAAACGAGTATCGAAGACATCTACGCCATAGGAGATGTTGTATCCGCCCCTCTTCCCTTCTGGGGATTCAAAACGCTCAACATTCAACACTTCCAAACTGCACAGCATCACGGTTTCCTTGAAATTCAGGAAAATCGATTAACTCTGATTCACAGGTCATATGGCAGCGTTCGCAATAGAAGGAAAGCCTAAACCATACAAGTCGATTCCTTTCTTCTGGACATACGGAATGGATAAAGGGGCTAGAATGGCAGGTTTGAGATTTAGGAATGAACGATTTATTTATCTAAACAATTAGGATACAACGAAGGCTACGACGATGTCCACGTTTATGGAAATGTGGAGAAGTTTGAGTGGGTCAAGTACTACTTCAGGTGAGATAATTCTCTAATCGCGCCTATTACTGAGCATCTTGAAACACAATCTCAATCAATTTCGCCTACAACCTATGAAAGATAGTGTTTTCGAAGAGCACAAACTGCGGTATTCCTGAATTTGGAACGAAACTGTTTGATATGTGGTTTGTTTGTAGAAATGGAATGGTGGTGGCTGTATCAACAACGGGAGCTGTGACCCCTCCAACAGCCATTCAATTCCTCACACTTTGTCATCAAGGAATAAGAATTACAAAGGAGGAAGTTCTCAGGTTTGATTGACTATTCTCATTTGTAAGTACATTGTAAATTGAAGGAATCCGAGCAACGACTGGTCGTCTCTATTGAATAAATGAAGAACTGAATAAGATTGTATAGTTCACTAACATAAATTGTCTATGATTTATAAATTCTTTTCCATTGCACATGTTGTGTGTTGATAGCACTCCGACAGATAAGTACACTGCAATTTATACTTTTGTGAGAGAGTGTGGAAGCAACATAATTCATCACTTTTCCATTATACACTGTGCGATTGATGGCAGACTTAGAAAAGGAAACGACACGTCCATTCGATTTTAGGATGTATGAACGTCCTCAGAAGACGAGGCCATACACATAAAACATGTGTATTTGTCCGTAAATTGAAGAATGGGTGTTTCTTAGAACGCGGAGCTCACAAAGTTCACCCGGAAACATTGCGCAATTGATGATAGAGAAGAGGAACAGGAAGGAAAAGATAAAGAGAACATGATAAGAGGGCACTCTCGATGCACTTTCACTCTGACCAAACATGTGGTTATCGGCCATTTTTCTTATTCTTCCAGCGGTAGTTCATTGTTACAAAATTGCAATTTTCGGCCCGGACGTAACCAGTAGTCAGGTATGAAGATTTGTTTACATTGGAACGAATTTTCAATCCCGATCGTTCAGTTGGTATTCCATAATAGAATAGCAGAAACGTTAGTAGCCGCTGGTCACAATGTTACTCTATTCGTCATTCAAAGTTTCGAGTCTCCACTGCCGAAGATTTCCTTTCCAGAGAACACAATAGGTGAGATTCAGTTCAAAGTAGATATTTATTGCCATTGGTTCTAGTTGAAATTGTCAATGCATCTTCTGGCAAAACTCTCCAACATTTCATGCGACATATGCTGGATGTTACGTACAATGTGAGTATCGGAAAACAATGTGCTGACAACGGACTCTTTTATAGGACTATCCACTATGGGATCGCAGACACATCGAACGATGGGAAGTCTTCGATGAGATGGCCAAGTCCTGCGAACGTAAGGTTTCTATGTAGAACTCTACAAAAGTATCTAAAACTGCAGACCTCGTTCGAAACAAGACTTTCCTTGACTATGTGGAGTCTCATAAGTACGACATTGCATTCACTCATGTCTACACATTCTGTAATATTGGAGTTATCCATAAAGCGAGTAAGTCCAGTTAACATGATCCTAATGTTAAAAGTGGCGGATAATTTCAGAGATTCCGTCGTGGGTGTGGTTGCTGAGTACAGCAATGGCTGAGCATATAGGGAATGCCATTGGACTTCCTGCACCCCCTTCATATTGCAGTCGTGAGTACTTTAAAGTTTTTGAAATATTTCCAAATTTAATGGAATATAAAGATCGCTTACAATTTACAAACATAAGAAGAACTTGCAACCCGAAGATAAATAAGATAAGGACTGAATACTTGCAGCAATGATGATGGATGCGGGAGAGAACATGTCATTCTACCAGAGGGTCAAGAGCTTCATTGGACATTCTATTGCAACGCCCATTGTAAAGATGTATGATACTTCATATTTGAGATATCACAATGATAATATCTATCGAAGAAACTATTACAATAGACGTTTAGCAGACTGATCATGTTCTGATGAATGATTCCAGGAAGACGTCAGACTATGAGACCTCCATATTCCGCAGTGTATTCGGCCAAGACTTCCCTGATCTCTTCGAATTGTCCAAGAAGTGTCCCGTAGTCATGGTTCGTGTTCATGCATTATCAATGTTACATACGTCTATTATTGGATTAAAGGAGCCAGAAAGGGAGATTGTTTTGCATGCACTTTCGTTATCACTTCTCTCCATTCCCCCACTTTCTCGTCGTCAGAGCGGTCTACTCTGACAACGAGACATTGAGGGAATGGAGAGAAGTGATAGCGAAAGTGCATGCAAAACAATCTCCCTTTCTGGCTCCTTTAAAGTGTTCCGGAAGCTTCAAATGCCGTTCTGGAATAACTCGTATAGTTTTCATTTTCACGTTTAGCCGTAAGCAACAAAGTTGTTTGTTTCGTCAAGAGCATCATCTTTCATGTTGGTAGTATTTCATGAAAATGAAAACGGAAGGAGTAATGAGTTGTGAGGAATTGGCCTGCGCGGACGTGTCTTGAGCAAAAATGTCTTATGCAGAAGTGTGTGTGCGAAAATTTCGTGATCCCGAAATACAATATTTCTCACACACTCCATATAATAGTGGGTGAAATATGTTTATGCCTTTTATCCGACGCAAATCGGAATAAGGAGTCATCGGAGCCATCTTCCCTAGCTCGCTTACCCAATAATACCACGGAGCAATGTCTATAATTGAAAACAACATTTAAATAGTTCGTGAAACATATTCGATCTCGCATCAATGAAAAATGACAATATCCTTAGTCTAGCTAGATGGATGGCCCTTTTAAAAAGGACGTTATTCACATCGAATGACAGATTTTACCTACTGCGTGTCAATTTCAGGTGAACAGCAACGAACTCTACGACTTTGCTCGTCCAACACTCAGTAAAGTAGTCAACATCGGAGGAATTGGACTGAAAATAGGAGAACCAAGACCACTTCGTGAAGTAAGTATTTGGAATATAGTCACATTGGCGTCACATAAGCTGTTGGCTTTCACAGCTTCGAAATGTGTATTCAGTAATATTGTATAAGTAAAATAAACATTTGATGAGAAAACTTTCAGGAGTACAATTCCCTTGTGGAGCAATCTCGTGGTTTCATTGTGATGACATTTGGGTCGTTTGCTCCGATGTCATTGATGCCAGAGAGGTCAGAATTGGCTTCATTCATGCAACAAGAAGAGAAATCAATCTTTTTCAGCTGGAAGGCATCATTCACTGCTGTCTTCACCTCGTTCCCTAAAGTTGAATTCTTCGTTCGCTATGAGAAACTGGATGATGAATGGGCTAAAAGTCTTCCCAAGAACGTCTTTCTATCCAAATGGCTGCCACAGAGCGACCTCCTGCGTAAGATACTCTGTCTTTCCTTAAAATACGTTGAAATTTGCTTCTTCTGAATTGTTTTTAAAAATGTACCACTCGTTTCTTGACATTTCAGAACACGAAAGATGCCTCGGTCTAATCAGTCATGGAGGATACAACAGTCTTCAGGTATACAACGGAGATTCATTATTTTACTGGATTCTTGCGATCGAGTTATATCTCACGCATTATGTTTATTACTCGTGGATGATCGATCTCTTTCCCCCTCTTTTCATTGAACACAATATAATGTATTTCTCAGTATGCTCTCTCGTGAAAGACAGCTGTGACATAGATATTTGAGCAACAATAGTGAAATCTATACCGTGTGTAGATGACGTATCTGTCTATTTCGCCGTTCTGGGGCTCATGACTATTGCTCAGTTGACTATCATCCACATTCCCTCCTTCCAGGATGCACTCCATGCTGGAATTCCCGTACTGACAATCGCCCTATTTGGAGATCAACCAAGGAATGCCCATCTGGCAGAGAAGCTGGGAATGGGAGTCAATGTTAGGAAGCATCAAGTATGATTCTTCTCTAACTCACACAAGAGCCTTTCCTTTCGCAGGTCGTGGATAAGGAACAACTTCACGGAGCGGTGAAACGACTTGTTGAGGATGAAATGTGAGCATTTTCTTCAAAACATTCAAGGATTTCCATGGTCATTGATTTTTCTGATGTACTTCATCGATTCTGTGCATTTCTGGTCTGACAAATTGGAAGAAAAAATTTTCTGCACCATATTGAATTGATCGAGTTGAGCCTAAACCTTATTTATGTCATGTTGACATCAATAATAACAAACAATGAACAAAACCCTTGTCAGATTGCACTCAAAGGCTCGTCAGTATCGTTCGATGATTGCTAAACGCCCTTTTTCCTCTGAAGAACTCCTTGTTAAATGGACTGAATTGGCAGCAGAGTTCCATTCAATGGAGACTCTAATCCCATTCTCTATCCATCTCAATCCAATAGTCTACCACTCATTTGATGTTATTGCATTCTTTGTTGTCTCCCTGGTGATGATTGTCGTTGTTTCAACATGGCTTTTAAGTTTGTGTTTAGTCTGGCAGTAAGGAAAAGGAAGATTGAATAGGAGGATTTAACTGTTTATTATTTGCGTGTTTCAGATAAACGGTGCTCATTTTGAAAACAATGGTAACTCGTATTTTTGTACACTCCTTTATCGTTCTTTACAAGCGAGTAAACATTTGAATTGTAGCAGTGATCGGATATGGGAAACAGGAGGCGGACGATTATGCATATTAGAGACAAATAAGATAAACAGGGAGGGAATCCAGTCAATCACCATCCATTTTCATTCCTGGATCTTTGTCTCAAAAGACAATGACCATTCAATGGTCACGAAATAGAGCTGATTTCTTGGATTCCCAGCTAAGAATGAGTACCAACAAGCACCGGAGACGCCTACGGAGAAATGTTTGTTATGCGAATGCAGTCGTTTTTATGACTATATTAGGACTCTGAAGCGATAAAGCGACTCAACAGTATTATGCAGAGACTACAAGCACGCGGGAATAAAATATTGAATGTGAATGTCATTGTATTCGACAGGGCACTTCTTATTTGGTAGTCACGAAAAAGGAGTACGGTATCCACTGGATCAATATTGAGTCTTTCTCTCGATGCGAATTTGTCGGACGTGCTCCTCGCCGCCGCCACTGCTCATTCCTGAAATAGGGTGTTAGATACTGTAATCAATTCTACCGTATACCTCGGTTCTCGTTTTCGCGACGAGAGAATGCAGTTGAGGCGGGCGATTCAACACGGTATCCTGAAACGCCACCGTTGTCGCGGTAGTCCTGCTGGCGTGATGAGGAGCGAGACTCATGACGAGATCCCGAACGGAAACCTGAATGATTACCAAGATTACGGTATTCTTGCTCCTTGTCCCAAGCTTCAAGTAGTTTTGTTAGATCTTTTCATGCAGAGTACGTATTGGACAACTGGTTATGGGTTGAATTTTCGATGACGTAATTGATGATGAAATGATGACGAAATGACCTCGCTCGAACTTGTCCCTTATGGAGTCGAAGAAGCCACGTCCAGGCAAGACTTGCTCACGGTCTGAAGAGGACAAAAACATGGGATGCATGCAGGAAACAGAAGAAATACTGAGGAAACAGGCAACTTAGAGTCATTCCCTCAATTATTGTTATTTCATCTATCGAGTAAAAGGAGGCAGCAACGGATATATTCGCACCGTTTTTCGTCATTCTAAAATAAATCCAAAGCAATTTATACAAAAAGGCATTTGCATAGATTGAGGCCGTGAAACATGTTCACGAATACAAGCATTGAATGCCGAACTAAAGAATAGCAGGCAGCACAAGGACATTTGGCAAACTTCAGCTACCGTATTTCTGCCCAGCGCTTCTTGCTTCGTTCGCCATCGTAACACGGTGCGGGGACAGGGCTATATTTATGACATTTTAACATCCGTTGGTGTGAATTGAGAAACGTCGACTACAGTAATCTCACCTCTGTCGTCGCGGTACATGCGGTCATCGATGGACTGGCGACGAGGCGAGTATTGACGACGCTCGTTCTCCTGAAGATGGTGTCAATTGGGAAAAGTCGTCAGCACTCGACTTACAGTGGTGGTGAGGTGGGGCGTCGATGTCGGGACGACATTGCTGGAGCGCGATTCGCTGCGGTGGAAGAACCGCTGCTCGGCGTAGCGCTCGGCGCCAGCTGAATGTGGTGTGGTGGTGTGGTCAGACGGTGTGATTTGGTAAACGTCGTTCTCACCATTGAGTGTGTTGTTGTTCAGCTGTGCTCCAGAGGAGTAGTTGTTGCCTCCGAAGGATCCAGTGCTTCGGATAGGAACAGTCTGCTGAAATATTTCAGATCATTACTAATCTTTAGGCAGATAATCGTTAGATTTTAAAGCGACCGTGAATTTTGTATAACGGTCATAGTCATATGAAAGACCGAAAAATTCTGTTATAATACATCCATTTACACATTTCGGCAAACATTACTCCTATTCGAGATTCAGCGGTTAAAAGTGTGCTCGTAGCACCAGGCTACGTCGTATATCGGCGCTAAACACCCTAGACTGGTGTTGCGAACATTCTTTGAAGCTCTGCATCTCGAATACTTTCGACCAAATGTCTCTATCTACAAGGCATGTCATGGACCCTTTAAGAAAATTCAGGAAATTCAGGGTTTGCTACAGTAATACAGTTACACTAACTACTAATTAATCAAAATCAATCAATGCTATACCATACCTCAGAAGAGAAGTTTTTTCCTCCGAAGGATCCGGTGCTGCGGATGGGAACAGTCTGCTAGATTGGAATATGTTTCAAAGACTTTATTTATGCTTGGGCACAAAGAAAAATTGATTTTGTTTTCATTGCAGTGTGTATTTACGATAAAGGTGATTTCGACAATTTAGTACAAATCAATCAATACATGCCGATACCATACCTCCTGTCTGTATGGTCTTTCCTCCCTCTCCCGAATGTACTGTTCCCTCTCGTACTGCCTCTCACGCTCCCGATCGTTGTAGGGAATGTGCACCTGCGAATATTTCGTTCCGCTTGAATTCAATTTCACTATTTATTATTGTTTAGATCTGAACGAAGTAAATATTTCTTTTCGTTTGTGTGCGTTGTTTGGTTGAAGTGAATGTTCTCATCTCCCTTGCCTTGTCCCTTCCACTCATGGAACCAGAAGTGTCCACACGGATGGGTGAGTCCTGACCACGAGGAGAGTAGCCATCTGAAAAAGAATATCGTTATCTACTTATTATTAGCTATGCTTGATCTCATTCGATGATCATCAGCACTAAATTGATCCACTT
The DNA here is from genome assembly GCA_014805445.1 of Diplogasteroides magnus. Classification (NCBI taxonomy): domain Eukaryota; kingdom Metazoa; phylum Nematoda; class Chromadorea; order Rhabditida; family Diplogasteroididae; genus Diplogasteroides; species Diplogasteroides magnus. Next base: position 14,483 of record JACMIF010000667.1, on the reverse strand, counting down.
AAATAACTCACTCGAGATTCCGGAATCATGGCGTGTGCGAGGACTGGCAGAAGTGCTTCTGAAACATTTTAATTTTGTTTTTACTCCAACGTTTACCGATCGATACCGTAAACAATAAATCAATACCTGTACTTCGAAGGTCCCTCAATTGGCACCATCCTTTCCCTGCCAGTCAATGAAGCATTGCGCTTTGGCGCCTCCACGGTGAGACGACCCTGAAATTTACAGCAGTTGATTGGTTCCTACCAGGAATGAGACTACCGTACCCTTGAATCGATGCTACTCTGGATCTGGGAACCATCCACATCACGTGGCAGTTGGTACTTCCTGACGAAGTACATCTTCGTGTAGTTGTCGTTGTCCCTGAATCAGGTAATTGGCGGGAATATTCAAATTCAAATCTGTTCGGAATCTCACCTTACGTCCTCGTGTCTGCCCTCGATCATGAGCGTGTCGTCAAGAGTCTTCACCTGCAAATTTATATTTAAATTTGAATTTGGGCGGGAACTCCAACTTGAATCTGCTCCGGCTTGAACTGGTAACAGTCAACGTCAACGGCGAAGCGTTGAGAATCGTTGATGATGTTGGAATGAACGTCGATGCCCTCCTGAATACATACACTCATCACATATTCAAATATGTTTCATGTTCAATTAATCAATTTTGAGCATTTCGTTTGCTTGTATTACAGGCACCACATCACAGGAAACATATGATTGGGATTCGCTAATATTTTTCAACAGATGAGTTTCACTCTTGATTTGCATTGAACATATTGAAACATATGAAACATAGTACTGCGATTGAACTGCCGTGTTCGTCATCAGCTACTTAGTGTTTATGAATTCACGAGTCACCTTGAAGATAGGCTCAGCCCATCTTGGGTAGATGTCCCTCCAGAATGGATCTTCCCTCCAGTTGCTGTCCATTCTGTCCAGATGAGAGGTGAACTGAAATTAGATAATATAAGAATGTTCTGGAGGATGAATTTCAATTTTAACCAGTGAGCTATTTGGTTTTTTTCTCTACCTTCAATGAAAAATGCGCAACATTGCTTTTAATTTTGCAAATGAACGTGATCGTTGAAATTGAGTGCAAGCAAGATGAATTGTGGAATGGAAGCACGGGTCACACGATAGAATGTTCCGCTCTTCTCTTCTGATTCCGCCCTCTAACTTCCTCGCACTCTCCCACTTCCCCCACTCTCTCGTCAATAAGTAATCCGCCTAATGCCCGCGTGAACCTGTTCGCTTCCAGTGAAAGACTGTGTGAATGGTGAGAGGTGAGAGTATAACAGGACGAGAGACTATGGGGGAAATGATAGGAATGAGAGAAGTAAAGATCCAGACAATATTCCCTGTTTGTTTGGGCAGAAGAACGCGTGAACACACGACTATTTCAGGATTGTAAATATCATTTGGGACAATAGTGGGGGAAAGTACACGTAAGGAAATGCGAACAAATACTATTATACTTGACTCTCCTTTACTGACTATTTGGAAGATTTGACTGATGGAAGAGTATTTGAAAGAGTAACCACTCTACAGAGTAGAATGTAAGAAGACTGATGGCATTTGAATACGGAAAAGGGATAGAAACAACAGTGATGAATGGGGGAATAGATACAATGCGGTGAAGTGTTTCCATCTCTGCGTCTATTCATTCATCCCACTCTCTCGTCCCTTTTCCTATTGTCTTACGGGCATGAGTGCATTCTATTCCAGAACGGATGAGTCAAAAAGGGAGAATGAATGGATTGATTGAATTGAAAGAGAGAGAAGCAGAAGAGAAAGCAAAGCATTGAAGACAACAGCGACTGTAGTCGAATCCTTTCCAATGCCGCAAGGTTGGTCCCCCCTTTTCCGGCTTTAGTGCAATAACAACTTATGATGAACAGCGAAAAATAAGCTGTATTATTCCAGATGTCAATCGCCGCTCAACACGAGAAGCGCTGCCAAAGTCGCAGAGGGTCGTACTACTGGGTTAGATTACAGTGCAACTTGCATTCAGGCACTAATGGAGAATATGGCGCGATGAGGTCCCAAATGGTCATAGTGGTGCATACATGAATTGTCTGCATTATCAAATCACACGCGTTTAGAGGCAACAGAAACCAAAAAGACAGCGAATGATTTGGTCGTACTTGGAATGATTCCTTGCGCCTAAACATTGCTTCTGTAGCTAAGGATTTGTCAGAAATATGGCAAAAATCTCAAGCAACCAGCATTGATTTTAGCATTCAGAATTTGCCTTAACAGTAGACGAATATTCTTTTCATATTGTTAATGCATCTCTATTCAGGAGACGTCTCAGTGGGAAAGTCTGCTTTGGTCACTCGATACACAAGGGGAGAGTTTGTTCAACACTACAATACAACCATTGGAACTGCATTCCACGCGAAGACATTGAGGGCGACAGAGATTGGAACTACGAGGTAAAAACGGAGTATGGATAGCTCCACCCCCGATCAAGACAATTCATTGAACGGGGGGCAATCTCTAGTATTCATGGAATATGTTTCACATAAACAAGAAGGGCCTCAATCCGGGATGAAGTTTGCACTGTAGATCATCCAGCAGAAAAGTTAATAAAATTGTAATGTTATGAGCTTCCACCACTCATATCTAACTGACTCTATGCCACTGATCAGCGAAATATAAATAATTATTTAGGGACGTTCGTCTTGAGATTTGGGACACGGCTGGACAGGAGCGATTCCACGCAATCGCCCCTTTGTACTACAGAAAAGCGCAGGTGGGGGCGGGAAGATGATGGAAGGGGGATGAATAGTCTACTGATTCACTCTTTCTCCTTGCTTCTCTTCGTTGTATGATGGGACGAGAGAAGAGAACATGAGAATGAGAGACAGACTGAGCATGAATATACATGGCTATGATGCATGAGGAACCACTGCCGCCGCTCAATGTTTGGCCTACGATTGTGTCCTTTAAGCGGGCGGAAAATGACTTTGAATTGCGCGCCCTGATTCAGGCGGCCATTGTCGTTTACGATCTTCATGCGCCGTCTACGTTCGATGCGGCAGTGAAGTGGATTGACACGGTACCTATTTCGAAAGAATCCGGAAAGAAAGCAGCTTTCATATGATGTGAAATTAATCGCCATTTACTGAAGCGTTAATACTAAATATATGAACACTGATAATTGTAAATGGTCACCATGAAACCTAACACAATCAGGTTCGACATGAGAGCGAAAAGCCATCCGATCTCATCATCGCTCTGGTTGGAAATAAAGCGGACATCTCTGGATATGACGAACTTTTCGACAGAGGCAGGGTCAGTTGCAGTAAATCAATAGAGTAATATTAATAATTCTAACGGGACCCCATTTAGCAATATGCCGCAGACAACGGTTTGGTATTCATGGAAACCTCTGCCAAGACTGATTTCAACGTTTCACTTCTCTTTGGGAAGATAGCCCAGGCGCTATCATTGAAACCAGTGAGAAGTGAAAGAAGGACACCATCGCAGGTGAGTTTCATAACATTTCATAGAGATTATACTCAGCCGTACCTGACCTATAAAATCACCGTGAAACATATCTATTCAGGTCTTCCTAACAAAATTACCGTATCACTTCCATGTTTGGTTCCAGTGGACAATAGCGGCTATTTTCGGATACCACGCAGGCATATGTAGGTGTTGTGATTGGTGGCCAACACAAAAGGGTCCACCCTCCTCTCTTCGAGTGAATGACAAGTGACGGGATATTGAATAAGCACTGATTTCCCTTCCCACTCCAACACTCGAGGACATTCTCTCCCAATTCCTCACTCCTGAGTGGTAGCGTAAGCGAATCTAACCCAATTTGACGCCATCCCTGTGCTCTGGGTTGTCGTCTTTCTCGGGATGACGGCTCATTCAAGAGGAATGACTGTAAATTAGATCGATTCCTAACAATGACGATACGTTGGTAACAGGGATTCCGTCGATGTCATATTTCATTGTCTATGTAGATGCGAAAGACACCAGTGCGTAGTTATGGGCGCAGTCATCTTTTATGGGTTTTTCTTCCCCGTCAAAGTCGTTTCCCCCCTTTCAGGTGCTTTCTGTGCTGGGAGAAACACTGAGAGATGCTCCTTCGTCTCTTGGAAACAACGCCAACAAATGCTGCAATGGCTAATGAGACCCTCTTCAGACCTTCCCTTTCCACTTCATCTCATATTCCATTCTCTACTTGAATATTGCCAACCCTTTCTCAGGTGTCCATCTATCCCACACAAAAGCTAAGCTTACGTACTAAATTTACGTTCTCGTTTTCCTTCCACATTTTTGCTAATAAATTCCCTTCCTAAACCTCTTTTCGCCTTCCGAACGACCTTATTCCATTAGGGACAAAAAGTATGAGTTGAGCATGTGTGTTGAAATGAGCGGAAGAGGGAACTTCTCCTCTCTTCCTCCATTCCTCCCTCCCACTCTCTATACCTACTGACTCATATCTCACCGTTGTTGACTCATAACCACAATGAAGCACACTCTTTCACTTCGTAATCTACCCCTTTCACCTCTCTGATAACTTGAATTCAACTCATTTCTCTCTCATTCTCCTCCCCGTTTCTCATAATCACAGAGACAACAGGAGAGCAGAATGCATGGGGGCCGAACTCCTCTCCTCCTCGCTACCACCGATAAGCACAGCATAAAAGGCTCGTGATCAACAAGGATTTCCCCGTTTCCTCTCAAATTTCATAGTTTCTACTTATATACCTTAATCCTTTCTCGTGCGCTGCTGCTTCTTCTTTGACACATTTCATAGTTGAGTAGTTTTGTTTGCTCCGAAACGTTGTAACTTTCCTCCCGATCCATGGTTGAGGGGAAAACACATCGCGGATCCATAATACGCCCCTGTTGGCGTGATTTGTAGCCATGACGCCTGGTCATCATCCCTCAGAGAAGGAGAAGCGTCATTACGATTTGTCGACCAGTCGTCATTTAAAGCGCTTTTCTATGGATAGAGAGGAGGCCCATGACAACGTGACATGGACTGTTGCGCCACAATGGTACTGTGTATTGGACTCGTTAATTTTCAACGCTTCAATCTATTTCACTACTGTGATGCCGTTATCTTTAACCCGAGAGCATGAGTAGTGATTCTTACCCTGTAACCTCTGATCTTAGGTCGCGATTCCTGATCAAAGAGCTCATGTTCCGGATTTCCTATGACGTTTTCCGCCTAAATAATGCATTTCCCCACGAAATTCATGAATGTTTCGCGTGCTATTTCTGCCAGTCATTGCAAATGTATGGCAATCTGCATTCTCCCACACTAAGACTTATTCAGCTATTTCGGGTGATTTCATTCTACGATTGTTTTTGAACCACGGCCGTTGATTTGAACGACCGTAGTAATGGGCGGATTCATTTGAATTCTCTACGTATTGTCCTGGCAAGGCAACAATTATGGGGGCTGCTCTTCACTCTGCTTGCGTAGGCTGTCACACTTCAAGGAAACACAAAACAATGCGAGACGCGCATTTCTTATTAGTCATTCTCTTTTCCTCTCCATGTGTACTGAACGACTTGAGGGGTTTTCAAACCAGGCTGTTTTCGACTCGAAGAGGAGTATATTGTTCACTGATCTTCCATCAACCTTGAACTGTTCTATGAACACAATCGCCCACCTATCTTATCGTACGGGGAGATTTCAGTACCCATCAAATAGGGAAGTTTTCCTCTTTCGTTCAATTTCTTCTGACTAGAATTGCGGGAAGAAACCAAAACTTGATATTTTTGTAACTGCATTTTTTTAATATTTCGTCTACAGATACAATCCCCGCTATCTTTTGAGCACACTGTGTTATTGTGAGTTCATCTAAACAACGCCCCCTTCCATTGAATACAATAGAGACTCACTCTGATTCCTATAAAGGATGACTCTCCACCCTCTTCCCTTTCTATCCCTGTCATTGTCCCGGTTATCATTCATTCCTCCTCTCTTCCTTCCTGTTTTGGCATTCGCTGACACGTGGTACATTCTGTCCTTATTCACAATCCTAAGTAGTGGGTTCAGGTGTCAGAAAGAAAACTACTTGAGAAAGGTAAGGGTGATATACTGACTTCATTACATGAGAACTGTTATTTAGGAAAACGACTTTTTAGATTTTCTATGCTTGCAACGATCTATTGTGAACTGAGTTACAGTTCACAAGTGTCACGTTGTCCATCTATCGACCCTTGATCATTGTCCGCCTGACTTGCAGTGCACATTTCCGTTTACTTCAACTCTCTCTCTTACAGAGTTCACGTCCTTTTCGAACTCGAGGTTGCACCGTCCGGTGCTGTTCACTTTGAGATAGAAGACTATAGAATAACACGTCTGTGACTACCCCTTCTCCTCCCTTTATCATCCGCCCTCATTTCCTCTCTAAGGTTCAATCCTCTCTCGAAATGATTCCTTCGTGTGTTTGTTGATGTCACCACCCACTACCATCCCTCGAATCACTTTTTTGTGTCTCTCTCTACAAATTGTAAGAGGGCAACTGCCATCCCCCACTCTTCCAAGACTCCCTTAATTGAATCATCCACTTCTTCCATTGTTTCACGCCTATAATTTCTCATAATTCACCTACGAATCTCTCAGATTTTCTAAGGATGTATCCTTCGTCGAACGATGGAAGAGCATACAAAGTGGTTTTGGATGGGGCGAAACAATCAGGAAAGACTGCTATACTCAACAGGATATCGGGAGGAGAGTTCAGTGAACAATCGACAAGTGATGGGAGAAAAGTGAGCATTATTATTTTTGGTTATCGTATGGACAATCTACAGGATCACAGACTAATTCGAAATGCTTAGAAATGATGGTCAATGGTTTAATAAAGAGAATGCTTCACGAAGATGAATTTTCCATTTTCTTCGACCTGGTGTGTTCTGATTGCTCTACAAAAATCATTTCAGCAGTCAAAGGATGCCTCTCGTCCCGTCCCCTACATCGTACCGCACTCATTCTGCATTGAAGGTTAGCCCATCCCTTATTTCACCAAAACCGCATCTTTTCCAGGTCCACGCCTTGTGCATCTCGAGATCTGGGAACGACTACAGAGCACTGACGCCGATTTGGTGAGTTCAAATTGTTTCATTGTTCCGGCAATCACACATAAACCAATGATATGAAGAGTATGATATGATGGGTGCATCGCTATATCAAACTCGTTCCGTCCCTCAGAAAGATAGCACAACGTCATGAGACTTCGCCCAGTTTGGTGATTCATTAGGAATAGTAAGGGATTGCGGTTCCGCAGCATTAACCTTCGCGCACTGTGATCGCACTGCGCGATGATGACAAATAGCAAATGTTATGAACTTAGAAAATGCACTACAATGGCTTTTGCATAATTTTGAACGTTTTTAGACAAATCTGCCCAAATTAGGGTTGAAATACAGGGAAACATATGTCAGTTCGATCAATCATAACCTGGGTCAGAAATGAGATGATATTCCAGGCCTACGAGAATGCCGATGCCATCGTGTGTGTCTACGATGTCACAAGCAAGCACAGCTACGAGAAAGTGAGACTTGTACTTCATATCGTGGCCAGACGTTCGCTAAACATGGTATTGCAGGCTCGAGAGAAGCTACACAAGATCCAGAAGAGACTGCATAAGAGGAGGGTCGTGTATGGACTCGTGGGTAACAAATCAGACCGAGTTGAGGAGAGGGTCGTGCTATTTGAACAAGCATTGGTCAGTTCACGAAATGAAATGTAGATCACATCGCATCACAACTTTCGTTGCATAGAAATGATCTATGTTTGCCCCTGTAATCTGTTCCTTGAAACATGATAAACTTCCCTATTTCAGGACAACGCCAAAATAGACAGACTCGACGTTTGTCTGGAAACGTCAGCCAAGACGTCCATGAACGTCACAGGACTCTTTACCGTACTCGCACGCAAGTTGGAAAGGGCGGCCGACGAATGTGAAACGTCAGAAAGTGACTCCATCACTGTCATCAAAAAACGTTCCACACATTCTCTTGTTGGAAAAGACAATGAGAAGAAAGAGATTCCAATTGGAAAGACTGACATTTCGTCAAATAGTAAGAGAAAGGGAAGTAGGGCAGTCTCCTCTAAGATAAAGAAAATTAGAGGACTATTTTGTTGTTAGTTTTCAGTAGGATTGGCATTTATCGATGTGTTATCTCGCTTTTGCCCTAAAGTGCAATGTACATTCGTACGGATATCTACTTGCATAAAGCGCTGGTTTTCAATGATTTGTCGTGTCATGAATATGCAGAGATTAGTGAAAAGTAGTGCAGATCAGGTTATAACAAGATCTTTACAGAAAAGCCCTGGACTATGAGAGAAATGTCCGAGGTGATTCCGGGTAAATCATTTGGCTAACTGTTAGTTATCTATGCACTCATCTTTGTTTCAGTAATCAAGCGGGTCGTAGAATGATCCATATAGATGACGGATCACAATGGAATATCAATATACTCACCCTCGGCATCACTGCATCCATACGAGGCCAGTCAGAAGGCCAATCACGCCACCAACGATCAGTGTCACGGTAGAACTGAAAGCATTTGTATTTCCAGCTAGAGAATTTTGTCAGGTGCAATGAAAAGATTCGTGAAATATATATCTATAATATTATGATAATTATGGAGAATTGTCCAATTCTTGAATAGTTTTAGAGAAAGTCGGAAGGAAGTCACTGCTGGTACTGGCCAATTATACATCCGCGCCTCAGGGTTATTAGTAACACGCGTCGCACATTTTACAGGCGAATGAGGGAGAGAAGAAAGGGGAAAAGAGAGAGGATGGAGAGCTAGTCTGTCTCTCACCCTACAGATCAACTGACTATTCTGCATTACTTTGCTTGTTTCGAGCTAAATCAGAGATATTACGCAGGATTTCCAGTCAGGTGATCAAAAAGTGTAGACCGATTATCTATTGAATTCTGCAATAAATTTATAGCAACTGAACAATTTTTAACGAGCCTAAAGCCAAAGAAGCACTTTTGATAGCCAGAACATATGTACAAGAAGAGTGACTCCCCTTCCCCCTCTCGCTTTGATCGTCCATCCAAGACCGACACAATGGAGGAATGAATTGAGTGAAGAGGAGTGCACACCACGCAATAGGCTTATCCCCCACTCTGACTCATTCTATTGAGACGATCAACCCCTCAGGGGCCAAAGAAGTCAATCCCCCTGTTAAATGACTGAGAGTATTGCTCAAGGAGGATTGATCGGGGAAATCATGGTGAACAATTCTTCAGTTATTTTGCTAAATTTTACCTAAATCAGCTTGATGAAACGCTTTATAATGCTCAAAATGAGGTGGTTCAAGGCAAAAGGCCAAAGTTGGGAGATTGTTTGAAAGACAGGCAAGGGAAAATAGAAAAGGAGGGAAAAGAGGGAAACTTTTCTGCCATTCAGGGATGCAATTGAGGAGAGGGAGAGGTAGATAATAATAGACCATCGACTGGGACAGAAGAGAGAGAGAGAAAAGTTGGATCTCCTGCTCGGATATAGTACCCCGTGGCGGATATGTTTCACTGCGGTTATTAAAGCCTTCGAAATAGATAACACCAGGTTCAACGACGTTCTTTATCCCAATTTTCTAGAAAACAATTCAATGTTTTGTAATCTATGTAAAACGGCCACGTGTGTGAAATAACTCGGTCATTTTTAACGTATCGGTCTCCATTCTAGACTTCTATGTCTATAACTGCACTTATTCTTTCTATTTACGTCTGAGTTCATCCTCAAGTCTTTTCTAAACTGGATTCCATTCCACTCTGGAGACCAGCCTCTGAATCATACTCTAAACATCATCCCAAACTACTTGACTCTACTTCTCTCGAGTACCTTCTCTGTAATCCCTCAACCTCAATTTTTTCTTTTCCTCTATAAAATGGAACCTATTTGTGTGTTTACTCACACTTTGAGCACCACGTCAAGAGTGTTAGAATGAAACGATTCTTATGATTCATAACTTCTTTTCCTCCATTTCATTCAATTCAGTTACAATCAGACACCCCGATCTGATTCACAATTACAGTGAAAGCGGCGTCATGACACGGATTCAAGAAGCACTTTCAGCATTGCGCAAGAATGAAATCAGATACAATCAACAGTAGCCTATCGAAAATCTACCGTAATCAATCAATATTCTCACCTTGCTCATGAGATCGCGGGGTCTTGGCCAGTCCTGGGGCCAATCTCTCCACTCGTCCAGCCAGTCATCACGGCCCCACATCGAATCACGGTGCCTGAACAAACCATCGTTGCCCCGTGCACGTGCATTCGGCAGGCCTCAAATGACCCGTTCTCGTGCCACTGCTCCAATGGCGGGAATTGTTCACCTGAGCGGCAGATCGTCATCAAACCAACGGCGGCGCATCGCAACTGCCATTTCGAAGTGCTGAAAATCGGGAGATGAGGAATCCAGAGGAGAGAGAGAGAGCATGGTGATATGAGAGGGAGCGAGAGAAGCAGAGAATGAGGAGAGACTGTTGATTATGAAGAGAGAAGAGAGAGGAAATATCATGGAATGAACCATTTGTGTGCATTTGCCCTGTGAAAGGATTCGGGAGAACAATCGAATACAGAAAATGGCGAATGATGGGGTGCGTTGTTTTGACTGGGACGATCCTCTCATAGCTGTTTCCAGAACAATTCCAGCTTCATATTGTCTAGGGACAAAAACACATAAGGGAAGAATGACGAAAAAGAATTGTTGAATCTCGGTTTACTCTTATTGGGGAGTCCAAACACAACATCAAGTGAACGCACGAGTTGAAATCTCTACTGTAAACACTGAGCGTTTTGTATGGCACGGCTGTTGTCTCTTGCTGCTCATTCCCCTATACTATTTGGTCGTTACTCGTGGGGTAGAGACAACTTTCAAGGAGTGGGGAATGGACGAAAATGGTTTGATATTATTCGAACACCGAGAAAGTTTCTGCAGAAAAGGGGCGTCGGTAGTAGGGGATCAAACCGGAGAGGGACTACGAAATACACAAATACTGAGAGAAAATTGATGTTGTGTTACCTCTTTTGACACGTGAACGGACATTCCAACGGTAGAAGTGCTGGCAAGAAGATGGGATTCACTAGTATTGGAGTACTACTGACGACTGGGTCAACTACACGAAATGCCTGCCCTTTATATAGAAAAGAGTAACAAAAGGATGAACTACTACCTGACATCACAATCCTATTTATGGAAAGGCAGCGTAAGTACAGTCAATGTGCAAATGAGTACGTTAATGGGATTTTCCTTTTATCATCCGGGAGTGAACGGAGTTCCGCTAAAGGTTGGTTCCTAATAGGGATTTGGGCCCAAGAGAAAATAATTCAATGATTTGTTAATGGTCAGTCTAGTCCTTCTTCCCCTCACCGACAGGGCTATCGCCTAAGATTTCAAACTTACATTCGGAATAGAAGGAAGAAGGTAAATTCTATAATCTTGGGCAGCCAATAGCTTGGAGTTTACCATTTGAATAGGTGAATGGGGATGAATTACCAACTGGGAGTATTCTCCTATCGATGGCCAAACACGTAAAGTGGAGGAGATCGTGAATAGGAAGAAGAATGACGAGAGTGGAAGAAGGAGGAGATGTTGACAATTGTTGAATCGTGTCCCACCAAATCGCATTTCATTCCTTTTGTCAGTCTCCTCTCACTACTCTCTTCAGAACAGTTGTTTCTAATCGACGAGGGACGAATGGTCAAAATATTCTTTGGCCGTTTCTTAATCAGAAACAGTGAAAAGAAAGTGAAGAATGCGCCAAAACAACGTTCGTTTAGAAACCCAAATCGTCCTTCTCCCACTCATTGAAATGAGCATAGAAAATGAGTCCGTCTGACCGTCTGAACTCTCTGCTGAGCCACAATCTCTCGGTAGATAAAGGAGACTATTCAAAGTAGATGAATGAGGATGAAACATTAATGAGAGAAAATGCCGGGAATGAAAACAAAATGGAACCGGGTGAACATCTAATGGAAGAGCGAATAAGAGGTATTGGGAACGGACATGGCCACTTTTATACAAGAAACAAGGGTGGGGAAGGGTGTGGTCAATGAGAGAGTATGGTAGATGAAGAGAGAACAGAGAAGACAGAGGAAAGAGAAATGTAGACACTTACACTACCTATTTCTCATGATGATGACTCATGCTCATCGCGCATGTGAGAGAATATTGCGATAGAAATAGCACTGAATCTGTAGAGACGGAGAGAATAAAAGAAAAAAATGGGGAAGCGACCATTCATTTCATGATCACTCATTTCCCTTGAACGGTCAACTAGAGAGACAACTGAAGAATGGAGACGAATGACAACTGTTGCTGTTCCACTTCCCAATATCTGAGGGTGGGGCAATTTCAAAATGACGCCCCATCGTCATTGATGAGTCTGTGGTAACAGTACTGATTGGACAACTCAGAAGGGACAAAAAGAGGGTCTATGACACAGTCTCATATCGTCATTCTTCCCTTCTGAGTGGTTGTCTGCTGTTGTAGAGAGACCAAAGGAGAAGAGTGATTGTGTATGATAGTCTTCTTGCACAATGATACTTGTTTTGAGTGAACAGGTTGTCTTTCCAATCGCATCGAGAAGGTTCGCCGTCCAAAAATGCATTAGGCCGACGCGTTTTTGGGTGGTGATTCTGTTTGAGGTTGAAGTTAGTCAACAGTCAGTACTCTCTTCGTGGTTGATGTCTCTATGTAGTGGAGAGGATATGACTTATCAAGGGAGACGAATGAGAGTGATTGGAATGTTAGGGGAAAGTGTTGAATGAATGGGCATTTCCGACAGAAAAGCGCTCTCAGATATTGGCAAACACAATGAAAAGAAAATTGATTCAGAGAAATGGATGCAAATACCAGGATGGAAGTTGAATGTCTATGAATGTCTGCTAGAAATCTAGATGTGACGTAAATATTCATTCATCACTGCAAGGAATTTAAACAAGTGTAAATGTAAGAGTTCGCTGCCGATTGATACCAATTGTCACTAATGCTGATCTTCCCCACAACCAGAGCTTAAAGATAACAGCTCCTCGGAGTTTCCATGATTGAAAGATGGAAGAAATCACCGTTTCAGAAACACTCCCCACAATCACGTATTTGTCAGATGTTTTATTTATGTAATTTCTTCTCTTATCTCTCATTTATTTATATCTTCTTTCAGAAACAAATTAATTTTCGATATTTCTCAATATTGCACATGTTTTTTAAATCTTGAGTGCAACACGCTAATGATCTCACTATTGTCAGCGTTAACGGCGCGATAGTTTTTTTTAGCCCTTCATTCACCGTAGTAATCTCTTCTATGGCTCATGTTCAAATTTAGAGCTCTCTTCATTCACTCACGGTATCGGCTCAATCTCACCGATCATAAAAACCAGCTTACAGTGATTACTGCACAAACAGTCTTTGTAGTCACCGATTTTTTTTGGCCACCTTAACATATCTAAATTACATTATTCACAGAGAACGATGCTCAAAGTGAGATGAGGAAAACAATGCATGAAGGTGCATTAGGGTGTCACATGCGAGTATTTTAGTGCATTCGTTATGTCTCTACTCTGAGAGGTGCGGTTGTGTCCGCATCAGGTTTTATTTATTTATTTTTTTCGTTGTTTTTTTGTGATTGTTGTTTTGTGTTTTTTTGTTGTGTTTTTCGCAGTTTCGGACACCAAAAAATTTGTGTTAAAATTTTGGTCAAATGACACAAAAACAAAAAACGACAGCTCTTCACTATTTATTTCAAAATAAATAAAAACACTATAATCACATAAGGGTCCCCTTATGTGATAAAAATTTTTTGTGTTTTTTTGTGTTTTGTGTACATGAAAATTTTGTGTCCCAGCCCTGGTCTGCATTTCATAGAAAGCCACACCGCCGAGAGTATGATGAATGCAATTGAAGACTCGCTTGCGACATCCTAAGGCACATATGAGACACTATCTAAGAGGAGTGAAATACCCTTGGCACAGCAAAAAGTTAACCCTATCTGAAAATTTTGTCGTTGACTAATTCGACCACGCTGAGTTCAAAAATCTATATCTTAATGTCTGAAAATGAGATTGAGAGGTAGGAAAAATCGGCAAAGTTCGTACTCGGAGAATCTAACTTTTTTCCTAGGCGTCCAATAAAAGTATAGTGATTCTAGATTGTCCCAACGAGATAAGACTTTTTGCAGTTGGGATTGACTCATGAAACTCAAAACCGACAAAGTTATAGGCATTTGTTTCAGAAAAATGGCCGTCCTGAGAAAAATTCCCATTACAGTACACTTTTTTATTATTCCATACGATTCTCCGTGAAATTCTACATCTAAGCTGAAATTTTCACCCTCGGTTTCCGGGTCTCATCGACTTCAAAATCGTGGTCGAAGTAGGTCGACTTTTTCAAAAATAGTAGCCAAAAGGTCGCTGGTTCGGATCCTGTCGGATACAAACGTCTTTTGCACCATGATGCAGGCGCTTTCAGAAAAAGTTCCAGGGGAA
>JACMIF010000666.1:18895-33832 GCA_014805445.1 Diplogasteroides magnus | reverse complement strand
AGTTACGGTAGCCCGGATCAAATATGTTTCACGAGTTGTAGCCCTGCCTGCAACGAGTCCAACGACACCTTGTTTGTGAATTTTGACCAATTCTAAAGAGAGTTATAGCGTTTTTTGCTATTTTGTCGCTTGCTATTTTGTCGCTTGCTATTTTGTCGCTTGCTATTTTGTCGTTGCTATTTTGTCATACCCCCAAAGTTTCACGCCTTGTACCTTTCAGAAGCAGATTATTCAGTCAAAGAGATGCAGTTGTATCAGCCTATTTGAAACTTACGGATATACATAGTTATCTGCACGAAAAAAACAGATATTTCTCTTTGGACACTGTCTTATGTTGAGGATGTCCCCGTGGACAGAGTGCCTCCTACTCCTCATCCCACTCCTTTTTCTGTTCTACTCAATCTCCTTGTCCTCATGACTATGAGTGTCTTCATGAGAAATCATCCACATTCTGCTGTCCCACTCCAAGTTTCTCGAGAAGACTCGAATGAAAGGATAGAAAGTGTTCAGAATTGATCTGCAGTGCCGATGGAGGAAGACAAATGCAACTCCTCGACACAATCTATGATGCAGGCCTCAAGTGGTGCACGTTGAACAATAACTGACAGTTGAAATACTTTCAGATATGAACATCTCACTGGACTTCGATCGCCCGGAGGATATGCTGTTTCTGTGGCACGGTACATGTTTCCCTACTTGCATCATCTGCAACTACACACATTCCAGATACTATTTCAACGTTGTCCAAGGACGATGTGAGAGTTTTGAGTACAACGGATATCTGGGCAACTTCAACAACTTCGTGTCTATCGAAGACTGCCATGATTACTGTGTCAAGCGTAAGTACCACTACTTATTTATTTGTACTAGTAATGTTACAGAGTTATGTCCATTCGGAATGCCATTGGAGGGTGAAACTGGAGTGCCTGAGAAGTGTGATAGTCAGTCGGCATGCCCATCTACTCATCGTTGCACATCCGACAGATTGTGTTGTCCCATAGCCCGTTAGTTTACAAACAATTAAGTCATAGTATAATGAATATTCAGAAACTGTGTGTGGCCAGCCACGTCAAATGGGTGATTGTAAGCAGACGATCCGGGCATTCTCATATGATCCCTACACTTTGACATGCTCTTCATTCACTTACACTGGATGTCGGGTAAGTCGATGGACACTCATACAAACTGGACATTCTCTTACGTTAGGGAAACGACAACCGCTTTTCCACTTTTGAAGAGTGTCATAAAGTATGCGAAGGAATAAAACGTAACTACTCACAGTAAACTGTAATGATGGTATGATTGAGCTGAACCAAAATGTGCTCAAGGCCAAGCATTGATAGAGCAGAGCACAGGGACATTCATCACTTGTTCGACTCAAGATCTGAGGAAGACTTGTCCTCCATTCTATGAGTGTATATTCGATGGCCACAACCATGGATGCTGTCCTACGAAAGGTTGAGAGTCAGGGATCACGCGAAGATAAAAGATTGATTCACAGCCCTGACATGCTCACAAGGACAGGACAGAGGGACACAGTGCCGATCAGGACAGTCATATCGATACGCATTCAATCATAAGGAGAAGGTTAACCACAACTTCTGGGAGAAAGACAAGAGAGAGCGCCACGCACACTTGCGCCATAATGTACAAATGAGCCATCATTTTCGGCATTCTCACTGCGCATCTGTCCATTCCACCATGATGGAGTAAATGTCAATGGCGCTCTTGTCTATCGCGTGAATTTTGAATTTTGAATGTGCTCACAGGAATGCGAATCATTTCTATACGAAGGATGTGATGGAAACAGCAACAACTTTATGACACCCGGAGATTGCGAGGCCTATTGTGGACAGATTAGTGAGCACATCTCGTGATTACATTGAAATGTCTCCCATATGAAGACTGTCCAAACGGTGGATTGGTTGCTCGGAGGTCCGGAAAGGCAGTCTCGTGCCATTCAGAAAGTTGTCCGACCGATTACGAATGCGTACTCATTGATGCAACAAAACAAAGATGTTGTCCCACTAAAGGCAAGTTAATACCCATTTAATACAACGAACACAAGCAGTTAGAAGCTATTTGCTCTGATACACCACAGTTTGGGAGTCCCAAAAGCTGCCTGTCTACGCACAAAAATGGAAAGAAGAGGTAGGATGCCTACGGAAATACATAGGAAAGATCACGACTCTTTGTCAGATGGTATTTCGATGTTGCAGTACATGAATGTGTGGAGTATAAAATAGGAATATGTGAGGGAATCAATTCATTCGCGACCGAAGAAGACTGTTCACAATTCTGTTTTAGTGCAGGTTGTCCTGCAGGAGATGTTCTTCATACGGTAGGAACTAGGGTTTCTAAAATGTCAGTAAAGTACATTTATCATTCGTCCAATCTCTGAACGATAGATAACAGCTCCGAGTGGATTATATAAATGAGAAATGGACTTTACTATCGTTTTAGAAACCCTACCTGGGACATTGCGCGATCAATGTGCAATTCTTTATCTGGGTGTTTTTTCTAGGAGGTGGGATCGAGTTCGCCCATTCGTTGTGATGCAGGACGCCCTTGTCCAATCCGAGCAGAATGCTTCTTCAATCCTCTCACGGGGCACAGTTACTGTTGCAGCGGTGATTCCATGGGCATGTTCCATTATTATAATAATATTCCGTGTGATGAATGGTCCTTCAGGAGTTTGTCCAGTAGGAGAGAAGGCGTACGTGGAAGCCACAACTCGTAAAGGAAGGCAATGTAGAGGACTGGACTCCACTGTCTGCCCAAATGCTTATAAGTGCAGATACTCAGCCAAAGATGGAAAGAGTTATTGTTGTATTGAAGCCGCTCGAGGTCAATTAAGCAATAGTAAGTTCGCATCAATAATGTATTCACAATGCGACATACACCAGATGATTGTCCTGAAGGAAAAGCCGTCTTCCGATTTCCAGATGGAGCGTCTCTTCATTGTCCGATTGGACCTGTCAATAAGTAGGCAAAGTGTCTATGGTACATACTACAGTACACTTTCAGTTGTCCACCTGACTATTCGTGTCAATCTCGAATGAAACACACAAATGAAGGACATTGTTGCACTGAACGAGGTCGTTTCAATATATAATACTAATAAGCAATATTTGCCTTGCAGCCGTTTGTCCCAAGGGAGAACCATTTCATGTTGACAGTAGTGGACTTGTAACTTCTTGCGATCGGGGCATCACTCCTTGTCCGAGTGGATTCAAATGCACTTCTAACAGAGGAAAACAAATCTGCTGTGAATTCTTAGAGCCAAAAATAGCAAGAGGTATTACATAATATTATATCTAATTCCGTAATATCATTAAAATGAAAATGAACTATTCAGAGGGTTGTCCGCTTAATGAAATGGCCGCGCTTGTCGGAGGAAAGGTACAGGTACTGTCATAACTTCCCATTGCCCGCTGGTATCTATCTCCTTTCAGACATGTAATCCATTTGATCAAAAGTGTCCCAATGGATACACCTGTCAATGGTCTCCGTCCCATAATCAATATCAATGTTGTGGCACTACATCACTCATTCAAGTCAATGCTACCACAGCAGGCGAGAAGGGCACTTTTCTCCATTCGAATATCGTTTCCTTTCGTAGAAGACTCCTCGGGTTGTGCAGTCAAACATTTTGCTCTCATAGTGGATGGAAGGACTCGATTGTGTTCCCCAACAGATGGTTGTCCCAATGGATTCTCATGCCAGTTTAGTCAAGATCAAGAGAGATATCAGTGTTGTGCGCAGTCAATGGGTGAACTTGTTGTCTGTGCCAGATAGCAAATCGTCTTTCACTATGCAGGATGCTCACGGGATCGAGCAGCATTTCTGTCAGTTGAAGGACAAATACAAGAATGCAACACCAGCAAACCTTGTCCAGACGTAATAGAGTGTTGAGTGATGACAAATGGAAGACCATTGCAGGGATTCGAGTGTGTTCCGTCATCTGACGACGTAGATGTACACCTGTGTTGCACACCTGACTACAAGGATTCTGTTGGAACTCCAGGGGAAATGTGTACAACAAGATGCACTGGGGGAGCAAAGTGTATAAGTGGCAGATGCAGGTGATATACCTATCCTATCCTGTTAGAATTAGTTATGGAATGAGAGAGATCCAACATTTATAACGGTAACGAAACGCGGAACGGAAGATTGAAATGGAAATGTCATGACTGGTTTCGTATCTTTAACAGATGTCCTCCTGGGCACACAATCAAGAAGGGCACTTGCATCAGTCCGTGTGCCGCAGGTCAGATTCTTGTGGCAGGAGAATGCCTCGAGAAGGTTCAACCTGGAGAACCATGCAAGGTGAGGACATGACATCCTTCCATCCCATTGTGAGTTCAGGTGACAGAACAATGTCGAAATGGATCCGTGTGTGCATCAGGAGAGTGTTCCTGTCCACGGAAGACTTATGCTATCGATGGACTCTGCTTAGGAGGTTAGTCATTGCTCTCCTAAGGCCATAACCCAATGCAACTGCAGTTGTTTCCATTTGTGGTCCAGAGACGCTTCTACTTCTATTGGCAGGTCAGTCACACATCCTCTTCTACTCTTGAGTTCAATTACAGGAAAGCCTCGAACGTGTTCAGTAGACAATCATCCCTGTCCTCTCTCATATGAATGCACTTCAAATCCCCTTATATCGAAGGATGTTTGCTGTGGAAGACTCGCAGGAGCCAGTGAGCGTCTCTTGTCAATCATTTCATCCTTATTCCTTCATTCAGATGAGGTGTGTCCAGTAGGAATGACATCCCTTCGAAGACACTCGAAACCAGTCTCATGTTATAGTTCCAATTGTCCACGGGGATACCTATGCAAGTTTTCAATCACAAAAAGGAGATATTACTGTTGCGGGCGTTCACTGGTCAGACTCCCCCCGAACAGAAAATCGATAGAATTGACAATTCAGAAAACAATTCATGGATGTGCAAATACCGCTTTACGTGATGAAAACGAAAAAATTGTGAACTGCGGGAAGGATAAAAATTGCCCTCACGATTTTATATGCACTGAAGTCGGAGAATATTTTTACTGCTGTCCAGGTTGGGCAATTGAATCAGAATCGCATTGGAAGAAGCTCCCTTCAGAAGATAATGACAACTCTGAAGAACAGAGCGAAGAAGAAGAGGAAGGAGAAGAAGGAGAAGAAGAAGATGACGATGACGACGAAGAGGTGGGATGAAAGAAATGACAAAGGAAGGGAGAAGAACATCAGGAGAGTATGGAGGACAACATGCTGCATGCTGCACAGAAGAAGAAGATGCAATGTCCCTCCAGACATACAATGATCACACTCAACATAAAGGGACGGCCAACTGATACGTGTGGTGAGGGGAGAAAGTAACAACAATGACAACAACGATATCCTTTCAGTCAAATGTTCTCCGAATGATGAGAAGTGCATAGACAGACTCACGAAACTATTTCATGTTATTCTGCCATTTACAAAGAGATAAATTATTTGTAAGCCATAACCATTATTATCTTCATAAAGAACAAGAGTATTCGAAATTTATGACTTGTGATACCAGACAACCCGAATATAGAAAATATTTTGTGATTATTTCACGTTTACTGTAGCAAATGAACGATGAGTCAATCTCAAAGAGTTCAGTTTGAATCATACTAGTTTCTTCGCTTTGTTAGCTATCGTAAAGAGATTAACGATGTATCAGACTCTCGCCGATATCATCTCGAGATATCTTCCTCTTTCGATGAGATCGGTGGTGACCTTATCCCATTTCAGTTCACGTGAGGACATCCGTTCCGGAACTGCTCAAACAGTCTTTTTGTGTCTTTCCGTCACGCAACTTACCTCTCTACCAACTTCCCCTCTTCAAACACTCTATTTCCCTCATTCTTTCATTCATTCTTCAGGTCAAATTGGTGTGAATCTCCAACTGGCACTGGTATTTGACGCTATTTCTGATCCAATTCGTGTCAACCTATCAATCACGAGAAAAAAAGAACAACAAGAATAGATCTCTTCGTTCACTTTGATTAACGATCGAGTCAATCCTTGCACCATAAATGGTATGAAATAAAGAGAAGAGAAATGTGATCGTCTATCGATTCTTGTTCCTTTCTCTTCTTCTCTTCCCCCCTTAGGCTCTCGTTTCCCTCGATTGTTTGTCTACAGGAGAAGGTTACAGGAGGGAAGGTTTCCCCCCAACATGTGACTCTCACTTATCAATTCTCACCACTGTACTGTCCACATTTATTTCCTTCTTCCTTATATCAACAATGGCTATTTCGAAATGCACAAGCGCTTCTTTATCATCTGAGGTGTGGTGCTGTTCCATTTTGGTCCATCCTTATCTATGTTGGGAGTGTCCAGACCATTTCACAGCTCCTATAGCAGTAGTCAGATAGACGACATGGGAGATGTTAGAAATTGCATAGTGCGTGCCCTACTCTACTCTTTCCCAATCACCTTTCTTCTCCTTCTACTTACTCTGCAAGATGATTAGAGTAACTCCACCTCTCAATGTGTGCATAGCAACTTATTCAGGAATGATTTCCCCTTCTCTTTTCTCTTCACAAACACATCCCAACATCACGAACTACATGACTTTCTATCTCTTCTAAGAGCCCCCAACCCTCTTTACAGGCATAACTAAATGGTGACAGTCACTCTCTCACTTCCCCATACACTCTTGTCTGTATGTCTTCTCTGTTCCCTCTCCTCATCTTGTTCTCTCTTTCCTCTGATCTCGGCTACTCTGTCTAATCGGTCGATGCACACACATTCAGTCAAGGTTGTTGCGACCAGCCTTCTCTGTCACTCTCTCATCTACCTGTAATCTTTTCCCCTTTGACTGTCTACCGCCTCTTCAGATCCCTCGAACTATACTCAGTGTCTAATTGGACTTAGCAAAAGTTCTCGGCTTAGCAAGCGCGCATCAAGGCTAACGGCCTTCGTTTCTTCATACATATTGCATTAGCCTTCTTGTGATCTAGAGACATTCAATTACCATCACAATAGTGTGGTCTCCCCCTCCCTCGACCAGCTTTGAGCTGGGGTAAAAGAAGAGGGAATGTGGCTCTCATTGAGTGTTCTTTTCCCCATCATCTCGGATATCATTATGAGCCGGTTCCTCGTTCAGAAGAGAACACTCTATCATAAGCCCCCGTTTGTTCCCTCCACTCGTGTAATCGCCCCTTGAATCCCTCAGTGCCATTTGAAAGTTGTAAATGCATCGAGAACGAGTTCCTTTTCGTGTGGTTTACGGGTGCCCTAATCAAGTGGAGACACGAAGGGGGGAAGAAATCAGCTTGTTTTCCACCACCGTTCCACCTAATGAACTTCCCTTTTAGATAGCACTGCCACAGCCAATCTGTGGTCGCTTTTGATCTCTCTCGAGGGGCCTCTAAGAATAGAAACATACGCTGATTCAGAAGTTACGTGTCCTGTGGCATTTTGAACGTCGAAAACAATACATGCGATGCTGACGTGCAAAATGAAAAATGGCAAATAAACGGAAGCAAAATGCTTAAAACGAATTCCAAAATCTTTCACTCTTAAAGATCATCTTGGTTTCCATCAAAACATCACTGTTTTATTATTGTCTTCCCTTCGCCATTATCGTCTGTGATACGTCGCGGCATTTCCTTTGTGAAGGTGCAGTTCACTGACCCTTTTGGTGCGCTCTCAATTATTCTGTTTGGTGCAAAGACTCCATTGTCTGGTTTGTACAACTCGGAAGGAGTTTCCATTGTTTCAGAGACTTGCTATTCATGATTACTCTAGGGTTTCTAAATCAGTAGTGAAGTGTAATTCTCATTTGTCTAATTTTCGCGGTCTCTACATTCGACAGCCAACCTCTCCGAACTAGACGAATGAGGAATACATTTTTCTACCTAGTTGCCTCTATCTATGAATTTATCCATTCATTCTGATACGGTTCACTTTGTTCGTATTGTTTTTTTTCTGTTGAAAGTGATATTCTTTCTTTTGACCGTGAATTCTATAAGCTTCATGTATTCTCTTCTAAATCTATTAACTGATGCATTTAAAAGATTTCATATTTTCGGAATATCCATTGCATCTTCAAGTTTTTATTCTGCTTGCCCGAATTCTTTTCATATTCATAAGACCTCCAGAATCCACTACTTTCATCTATGCTTCTTCCTGAATTCAGAACATTCCTATTCATTATAAGTCCATAAGCCGTCATTGCCGGTGTATTTGGTGAATAGTTGAGTGTGCACTTGATATTTGTTGAGTGAAGTGGGTGGATATGTATCTCTCTCTTCCCGTGTGAGAGTGAAGGGACACTCATTCCCATTGTCATTCATTCCCTTTCACACATTGTACTGTTCCAATATGACCATGCGAGCCACAATGCATCCTCTCCTCCACTCGAGACATGAAGGAAACTACACGCTCTTCCTTTCCTCTATTGGTCCTGTACACCTAGTGCAAATAATTATTGCGAAATCATCGACCGAAACTGTTTTCGTGAATTTCTCATCATGTATTTATATCGCCGCGTGCCGTCTATGAAAAGTAAACATCGTGAAACTTAACCGTCGCAATTATTCATCTTTTTTCCTGATAGACTCTATTCTATCGTTGTAGGAGAGGTGGATGCCTTGTGTGGCGTCGTCCTCGGAGGAGGAGGCCATCGTGTCCACTCCTTTGGTCAAGACTGCATCCATAGTATCTCAACACACAAATGGCAGCAATACTTCCACCACTGACAAATGGAGAGAGGAGAGGAGTGCCATGGAGGTATTGCCATACTCTGTTTCTTATATTTATTGAATAATAACATACAATTATTCATCCTGGGGTTCCCGTGTGAATTGGACTGTAAATCATGAAGCTAAAGTTATTGTCTTCGTGAAACATATCCGTTGCAGGAGCGAATCCGCATCCTTGAACGTGACCTGAGACTGGAGAGGGAAGACAAGAAGAGAAGGGAGGCTGAGATGAATGTTAGTACGATTTCTAATTTCTTAAAAATTGTACTCCTCATTCGTCCAATCTCCGAGGAGCAGCTGTCTATCGAGAGTAGGGGCAACCGCTCCATGGAGAATAGACGAATAAGAAACGCACTTTTTACTGAATTGGAACCCCTAATGTGGGTGATTCTTTGACATTGTGTGTACGTATCAAGTTGTCACTTTGTTGTTCTTCCCATGTTAATGAGTTGTTGTTGTAGTTGGAACACGATCGGGAGACGAACGATGCGGAACGGAGATGGATGGAACAATTGAGGGGATTGAGGGAGGAAAGGGATAGGTTACAGGTGGGGGATATATCAGGGTCATACATCAATCAACAGTAATCGGTCTTCTTTACGGAAAATGAATCAACATATATTATAAATATCTATGATGTATGTATAACTGGCTGTTTGTTGAGAATTGGGTTATGTTTCCCAAATCCTATAATTCTGCGTGGTTAGACATGTTCGTCAGTAAATGCTTGTTCTCAACCAAAACAAAATAATTATTCAGGGTGACGCTCTTGTATTGGAGGAACAGCTGGAAACGGCGGCAGCCGAAGTGAACAGGTTAGCATTGTGAATGAAACAGCGAGTCATTCGATGTGTCGTTTGGTGTAGATGTCTTGCTTGTTCTCTTTTCATTTTAATTCTCTTTATCTTGTGCCAAGGTTTGTCTCTGTAACAAGTGATGTTCCTCTTGCAGAGCAGTTGCCTCTCGGTACGAACTCGAGGATAGAACTGCCCGATTGAAGGCGCAATTCGATGCACTCGCAAAGGACTACGACGATACTATGCAGGTGAACATTAAATATTTATTCATAAACACTAAAAAAAGCGCTTATTCTTCCAATCTCCTCTCCTTAGATATTCCGCAAAGACTAGACCAATGAGAAATTCATCTTTTACCGTTTTAGAAATCCCAGTGCGCATTTTTGTTGTTGGAGACGAAGTGTCTGAGAACGATGATTCCATAATAATGACTAATACGGGGAAAGATAACGGCTAATTGCTGTCAGTACATGTTTTGGATTCCATTAGAATACATTGTGAGGGAGTGTCCATGTACACAGAGTGTAGGCAAGTGGAATGCGTCGTTATGTTGTTTAGTGACAATTAGGAATGAACTGGCGAAGAGGGACGAAAGAATTCATGAGAGACACAGCAGTCATTTGCTGATTAGGGAGCTACGAACGCGCTCTTACTCATGCAAAAGGAATGTGAGGGAGGCGATTTAGTCCCTCCTCATGTTAACACAAACCAGTGCTCTCAAACGAGAAACCGTACAAGCTTCGTGTTTGTTATAGTCGTTGTGAAACATACTTCCCCCAGGTTCGCCTAATTGATGTGGTGGGGAAAGCAAGCAGAAATGCATTTTTCTGTCATCTAATTCCCTCGGAGCTTGTCCATCACACGAGAATTCAACCGCTCCAAGAGAATTAAAAGGCAGAAAAATGAACTTGTGCTTACTTTCCCCGCCTTGCTAATTGATCGTTATTCAGGAACGCAGCACAGTTCTGGAGGAGAACAGTCGATTGTCAGAAGAAAGGGACGGACTGAGAGTCTCCGTAAAACAAATATCAACTGCACTTCACAATAAGCAGACTGAGGAAGGAGAACAAATGAGGGCATTGGCTGCCAAGTTGGAGAGCACAAGGAGGATGCTTCAACGTGAGAGACTCCTACAACGATTCCCTGGTTACTGTAAATCTTTCCAGAGGACAGACACTCCAAGGACATGGATGAAATGAAGGAGCTCCGGAATCAACTGCAGTCTGCTAATGTGAGTTTGTCCTGTCCGTTACTGTTATTGGATTGATGACTGTAAGATGAAGTTTGTGTTTCCAGAGGGAACGAGAAGAGGCCATAAGAATGCTTGGGGAGAAGTTGTCGAATGTTCATGGAGATGAACTGACAACGATAGTCGACCACTGGAGTACACATGCATTCAGTGTTTCGCTGGTAAGATTTTACAAATACAACTTTGAAAATAATGGATATGAATGACTATATTGCTTGAGATGTTGAGAAATTCCTTCATTTGGCTTCAATTGTTGAGCGAAAGCAATCAATTGCAGTTGAACACAACTTACGTTCACCTTGAAACATATCCAAATTCTCTCCAGCTTCAACCAATTCTCTTTCAGCAAACGAAGGGCAATCTGGGCATTGTTCTGGAAGGAGGAAGTGCAGAAGGAGGAAGAAGACATCATCTACCCATTTATGTCAAGGATGTACTTGTTGGATCCCCACTCGAATCATTCCTTAGGTTGGTTGTTTGTGTTTCACTGTAAATATTAATAAGAACCGAGTGTCTTTTTGTCGGTAGTATCTGTGAGCTCGAGTAAATAAATAAAAACAATCCATTGTATTTTGATCGTGGGCTAGTCCTGATCGCTCATCTCTGAAATCAAGTGAACAGTTCACAATGATTTCACTGTTACCCAAAAAGCGCTGACAGCGCATTTCTAAGAGTCAAACACGGGTCGGAAATGATTTCGATTCTATATTTCATGAATCAAATAAAGGCGGAATAATAGCTCTGTTCGCATTAATGAAAGTACTGACAAATGTGAAAAGGGAATGTACCTATCAGATTCAACTATTATTTGCAGACGTCTCGACCACATCGTGATGGTGAACGACATCGATGTTTCCGAGATGGACGTCAGATCCGTCGTTGATATACTCAGGTACGGTAGTCATTTCATTCCCGTAATCCCGTTTCTTCGTTGCAGGAATAGCCACCATCTAAAGATGGTTGTCAAACGACGAACTTCTCTACACAGAGTTGTGCAACTTCCAGTCAAGGCATCAGGGACTGATTTCGGATTGGAATTGTCCACAGGAGTATTTGTGAATAGATTGGAGAAGGGAGGAGTTGCTGAGAGATCGGGAATACGATTGGGAAACAGACTCATTTATATCAATGGAACTCCTGTCTATGATGCCAGACATGCCGATGAGTTGATGAGGAAGGAGGGTGAGCGACTATGAATATAATGACGAATTTCCAAGCCCCGAGAAATTGAATCATTATTTTCTGAGGTCCACACACTGACCAAGTTGATATTGTTCAAATACTGCCAATAAACCAAATAGCTCCGTTCAGGAAACATCTCTTTGAAACATATTTCTACCTATCTATCAGAATCAATCAATTCAGCTCCTAACGGTACCGTAACCCTGTGTTTCCTGAACGGAGCTCAGCGACAGCCGAGTGTTGGAGGCGTGAATGGAAGTGGATCGATCAGCAAGCAGAAGACTCTACTGGGAAAGGTGCGAAGTTCATTGTAGCAGTTCAAATTGACCATCCAAGTCTGAAATGGATTGGTTCGTAGCTTGACTTTCATGAGCACCAAGATATAAAAAATATGTAAAACATGTTTTTGCAGGTGCACGAAAAACTTTTCCGTCGCAGCAATTCCTCCACTTCTTCTCCATCCTCTTCCAATAACACTGAAAAGTCTCATGTAGTCGTTGCAAGAGCGAATATTGATGAATCTGCGGGACGAGGAGGTGAGACAGTCAATGGAGAATATCACAAATACGTATTACTGGCATAACATTTACCTATTGTAAAGTGCTTTCATTGCAACAGAGTCAATGTTCCACCCTTATCTTCCTATGAAACATAACCCATTCAGGCGACTACTTCATTCGTCATGGTTCCCTTCGTCTTCCCTCACAGAATGTCATCAATCAACAGCAATTCATAAGGACAGGATCCCTCAGGGCTCCACAAGGAAGTGTTGATCACAAGAAGATTATTGATTCACTCGATCGATATCTACAGGGACACTCGAGGTTTGGTCTATTTCGTATCTTCTCCTTTATTTCTGTTTTTGCCAATTTGCCAATGAAACGGATTTGCATTGGCGTTTTCTGTGATATCCGAGCCTATGTAGATCCTTTTTTCCTCACCCCGTATCGTATGCGCAGCTGGATGGGGATATCAGGATGGCATCTTTATCGCTGCTGGAGGCTCGAATGAGCCGTCCCCGGGTTGCATGTCCTCCCGGTCCCCCTCCAATCCGTCTCATCTCAGGATCAGGTGTCTTCGGATGATTCTGATTGAGCGAGCAAATCCTCTGTCTGTCGTCCGACGGAGTCATTGAACCGAAAGGTTCACACTCCGGTCGGAGGACCATTTTGGTACAGCAGGCATGACGTGCTCGCAATACAGCGATTTCGGAAGCTAGAAAGTAATATTTGATTCCTATATCTTGGGGGCTGTCGCGGAAAAGAGAGTGATTTGGGTGAGAAATGCAGGGAAATTCTAAAAGTTTGATTTGGCCCTTGAAACTCTGTTGCGACAAATACACTTTTCTTTAATTTTACTATTTTGTCTATGCAACACAAACTTTATCGACCAGAACAGTTATTATATTCTTCTTAATCCAATTAATTATAAACCATTTTTGTTTCAGCCGAGCCTCTCCCCTCACAACCGCTCCATCTTCTGATATTGGCAGTACATGGCCCAAGTCCCGCGAACTCTTGGATAACATTCCTGAACCGGTGGTCAGAAGACGAGTCCCTCCTCGACCTTCAGTCTTCCCTGTATTCTCAGCTCCTCCACCACCTCCTCTGGAAAGCTCGAGGTACAGTTATTCTGTTCTTATCGATTGATCCAGCGTGATACTCGTGAACCTTTATCGATTTATCTACCGTATCCCTTCAGGAACAGTCATTGTTCGTGTTCCTCCCCTACTCCATGGTCTCCTCCATCGTCCACAGCAGGAGGTCACAATGCAGAAATCCGGGCAGCCTACTCTCCCTCTCCTGTTCCTTCATCAGTGCAATGTCATCGAATGTCTACTTACAGGTCAATTCACTTCTATAGTAAGAATATTAAATCAATGCACGAAATAGATTTTTTTTCTTCACACGCCTTTCGACTGATTGAAAACTGCTTATTGCATGAAATTAATATCAACATTTAAACCTATTCATTTCATCTTGGTATCGGAAAACTATTTTTAGTTGTTTTTAATGAAGTGTCGAAGATCAAAATGCCAGATCTTATGTTAGTGTCATAGATAGAAAGTAAACTGAATCCTCTTTCAGCCCCGCCCTTCCCCAACCTCCTCCCTATCCCGGTCCTCGATTCTGTGATGACTCCCTCTCCTCCATCGTCTCATCTACCAACTCAGTCCCTCATAAGAGCACTTCCTCCACACTCAACAGACGATCGAGGATTGACAGACAACAACCAAATAATTGTATGTTTTCATACACCTTTTCTCATAGCCGTGAATGAAACAAACACTTTTGAATGGAGAGCAATTATTGTAGAGAAAGAGAGATGAGATTGGTTCCCGTGGTCTATGGCTGTGGACGAAACATAAATGAAACTTATCTTTCACCAATGTCGTTGATAACTTGAAGAAGACTACAGCCAAAACATTTCTGAATAGCTAAATTAGATGAAACTTATCCGAAACGGGTTCATTTCAGCTCCATCCGAGAGTGACGCGGAGGTTCGTCGTGTTTGTCTGTCGAAAGAAGAGTCAGGATACGCTCCTGAATTCGGAGTTGGACTTGAGAATGGAGTGGATGGAGGAGTTTATGTGGCACATGTTCATGGAAGAAGAAATACTGTACAGAAGGGAGACAGAGTACTCGATGTGAGTGCGAACCCGCGTTGATTAGGTTTCACAATAGAGTTATAGTATGTCAATTTTACAGATTGTATTCAAAACAGAAGTGGTATTTGGAACTAACAAGGGAATGGTCAGGACCGGTCTCGAGGTTTTTGATCCTAATATGTATCGTTCGAGAGTCCTTGACGAGTTAACAATAAAACTATGTTTTGCTAGACCTAAACGATATCCTATAAGAAGATATGGGGAAAAATACCGAAATTTTGGTGAAAAATGCAATGTTTGGGATTTTCTACAGCAAGAAGCAGGCTTCACCGAGGGTCGAACATACCGGCAGTGGAGAGTACTTCATTGGT
>JACMIF010000665.1:0-28103 GCA_014805445.1 Diplogasteroides magnus | reverse complement strand
CCGCCCCCCCCGCCCCCCCCGCCCCCCCCCCCCCCTGAAAGAGGACGTGTATATAGAATTTTCATGTACTATTTCACATGGAACACACTCAATGTTATCAGATAAAGGTGGCCATTCTCACTCTGTTACTGCACTTATATTCTGGCCCCATCTTTCTCAATGTTTCATTTGACTTTCAAAACTTCCTTAAAATAGTTCAGATGTTTCTCAGAGAGCTTCTCTCTGTATCTCAATGCAATGCGATAGAATGGGTGAATTGATTTACTGTCAACAGCAATTTTTTTAGCTCTAATCGAGACCGCCATTCCTGTTGTTTTCAATATCTTTAACGAGTGAAAGTAATTGTGAATGCGCGCTAAGGCAATTTAATGTTAAGGTGGTGACGAACTACTGCATTGTCTTAGTTTGGTTGCGATGAGGAGTTCTCAAAGTCGGGGAGACACATGAGCAGGGGTTTCTTGTAGTCCGTGACGAAGAATATCACGATCAGAGCGTCAAGAGACGGGAAGAACGAAACCAGCGGACAGCAGAAATCGGTAAACTCATGCAATTCGATTCCGAAGGACGGCAAGAAGAGCGTAACGAATGAAGGGATGTACCTGAAAATATATATACGACTTGGATTTATGGAAGGCAGAAAAATCACTTATAGTTTATGTTTCACAGGAGATTTTCGAACATATAGAAGTATTGTATGCCAAACTGTAATTAAAATGCCAACCGTAACAAATCTTTTCGTCGGATTGCGTTATGTCTTCATTTGTTCGTAAAATGAAAACTATTCTGGTATGCATTGAAGACTTCGGACCCTCAATGCTAGCGGGTCCCCGGAACTACCGTACCCTAATTTGCACTTCATATCAAGATGTCAACTTACATGAATAGGAAGGGAATTGCAGACTGCAGACATAGAGCACGGAACAGCCTCACATGGAGGCGTTTGGAGGCAATGGATAGCACCTGAATAGATAATTTAATCTTGAACATTTTCGCTGTTAGAGTGAAACGGACATATGCGCCATCTGTATCGGAATTCTCAAGGTGCATTCGTTCACGTCCCCATTGTGGCGAATGAAGTTACTTATAGATACAATCATTGGTCAAATAAGTTGCATAATATTATGCCCACCTTACTGTTCGCATCTTGCAGATACAAAAAGATTCCTCTGCAAAGATAGGCCTGGACGAAGAAGCAAACGTTCATGATAGCCATTACAGTGGCATACGCCCAGACACATGAGTAGTTGATTTGACCGTCGCGCTGAAGTATTGAGTTGCGTCAGTATCTATCTGGTCAAACCATTCAAGATTAACAACTACGCAATGTATTATTGATTATTTGTGCACACACAGAAAAATTTGTTCTTGCTCATGCGGACCTCACTCCAACGAATATATACATCTCACTGTTTGCAGATTTAATATAAAAGGCATTCCATCTCTCGGTACTCTCTATGTGGTCGTCTCTATGCACCAAATACGGCCACGTGAATGTGAGCTCACAAAGGCGAAATGAATTTTGGGATTCAATCTACCAGCATCTTAGATCATATTGTTCTGTGTCCAATATGCGGACAGATACATATGCTTTTTTAATGAGTTATATATTTTTTCTTTTTGATGTCGTACCACAATGTCCATCATGAGCCATCCCAAGGAGTCTGCATCGACATGATATTTTGTCTCAACCAGCTCGGCCACATCTTCCATTCCCTCTGCGGTTGGGGTGTAGCCGTAGAAGCACGCTCCCCACCTATGTAATAAGAGTTTTATTTAGTTATTATTATTATTAAACGATTATTAATCTTACCATGCAAAAAAGACGGAGAAGAAGATGAATATGAGAAGTAGGATGAATGCTGACTTTGAGAACCAGCGGACTCGTTCTGGCCTATGGAAAAGTTTATAAATGGTATTTTCGGACCCATAATGAGGACTTTGTGCATTTATGCATAAAGTCCATAAAGTTATAACTTACTTCATGAGTGCCCAGTATCGGTAGAGAAAGTAAAAGTCCATGAGTATAAGAGTCGCCGTGAAAGATGAACAGAATATGCACGCGATGTGCTATAGCATACATTATTTAACCGATTTGTTATTGATTTTTCATGCCATTTTATATTCTTTTCTTTTTATATTATCTACACTTATTGCTGCCGACATTATATTAAAAAGTTACCCACCCTGCTCTTATAAACGGATGAAGTGAACCCGACGACGCGATCGTGCGTGACCACTATCTGAACACAATTACAAAATAAATCTCCAACCTTTTCCAGCTAATGGGAATTCGAGGGTGATTTTTTAATTGCCGACACCATAAGTCATATTTTTTGCTTTTTATTTTATTTTATTTTAATTTATTTTATTTTATTTTATTTTATTTTAATATTTTATTTTATTTTATTTTATTTTATTTTATTACTTTTATAGAATATTGAAATTAAAGAGTTTATTGCCAATAAGAAACTCCGTGATATTTATATAAGGCAATTTCTTGGCTTTGCATCTTATAGGATAGCTGAAGCTCTGCAGGATTAACCACTATCGAAAGTTTTTGACCTCAAAATGTTGTAATTTACGAGTATCCGATAGAGTATCCGTTTCAGTCTTCAAATGGGCTACTTCGTAAACGGTTACTATCCTTATTAGTTTCATTATTTTTATCATATTATTCGGATAATGATCATGCATGTTGCGTGGTGTCTGTTGTCTGCATTTATGGATCACGAGATGTTGGGTGTTTTGTGAAAACATTTTGGCGTTTAGCCTTTCTTATAATATAATAGAAATAACCCGGATATGATATCGACAACCAAATGGCCACAGTATGCAGTTGTTGTGCATTTATTGTGACGGGTACTAGGGATTCTAAATAGGTAAATTTGCCTTCATTCGTCTCCGCAGTGCTGTACATAACAAGGATAAAGTAAATTAGCTGTATCTGTATGAATATATGAGGTTACATAAAAATTCTACCGGTTTTATAACCCCTTGCACAATGGCGAATATTGTATCGTGCACAGCGAAGGTCATGAGCAGATGCTTGTACTTACCGACCTCAAATTTTGAACTTCCTTCAATATTTAAAAATGTAAGAGACAGTAATTTTTCAACAAAGGTGCTCAATGAGAAAGAAAAGTGATGACCTCTTTCCTCGTAAACTGATTGAGCATAATCATCAGAATTATGTTGAGAGTGACTCCTGTTGCTAAAAATTCATTTTAACGTGCCAGTCAATGTTTATATCAGAATCACGGGTTTATAGTCTCGTAACTGTGCTGGCATTTAAACCTGTGAAGTATTTTTTGAAAAATTATTCCTGTGAACAAAAAATTAGTTCATTAGGGCTGAAGCTAAGAAAATATGTACATCAAAGCACAATAGAAATGGCATACCGAAGTTGATTTGCTCCAAAATCCGCAGAATGGGCAGGTGTGCGTGCATTTCGGAAGAAGAAGAACAGTCAATGATGACTACAAACGGAGATAATAGAAAATAAATATTAATACAGTGGGCGTAAAAGGTAATTGTCCGACAGCTCATTGTTAGTAACCTTTCGTCTTAACGACGCACAACTGACCTCACAAATTCGGTTGAGCTGCGCGTCTTGTGTAGTTGCTTTCGTCTCGGAGAACCAAGAAATTTCCTATTGACTTGTGGGATAGAAACTATTTTCATCATATTTCAAATGGTGTAATAGGCTTGGTGTACAATAGACTATCATGGAGAGAATGTTTCAAATGGCCGGAGAAGAACAGCTCATATTTTCTCTAGTTTCATTGCCCATAAAGTAGGGTGTCGCGGATGGGACCGGGAATGGGATTCCCGCATGAGAATGAATTAGGCCGCGCGGTCTGGCGGGTCCAATAGAAATGAACATAGTAAATGCGGGAATCCCGCATCGATGCGGGAATGATTCGGGAATAGAACATTTTCTTCGTTCTTTCTTATGCTTTTGAATATTTTATCGTATTTTCATGTTTTAGCATATTGGTATGATAATTGTGTGTGCTCCGCTTCATTGTGTCGTCAGTTCTCACATACAGTGGTCATCCATGCCCCCTAAATATGGCATAAAGGTCAATATGAACCTTTGACACCGATCTTCTCCCCTACAAGGTACTACATCACCAGATTATACTCCTCAGTGCAAGCGCTCTATGGAATTGGACCTTTACCTGAAGTACACTAAATGAGATCGTTCGAGTTAGGTGATTAGTAAGAGTTAACCCAGAGAAAAATCATTACTAAAATATAATGCAACCCCTGCCACTTTTACCGCTAACTCTGGTCTTATTGTAACTTAGGCTCTGTGGTCTAGCATGTTCCAGTTCGCTTTGTTGAGCTCCTCGTGGAGTCACATCTTCCGGACTATGCTGTGCATGTCATCTATAGGACGATTTCGTAATCGAAAAACGTCAATGGAAACAACATTGCAAAGAAGAGGAAGCATCAGTGATCTTCCTCCATAGGTGCATTAAAGGTCAGTGGACTACCGTAAGGAACTACGGAAGGCGCGCATTCCCCAATAATAACTTGACCAATGATGCGCTCATATCTTTGTTCCTGGTATTGTGCATCCTATCTGAACTGTTATTCCTAGTACTCGTCTCACACCTGGATGCCACCCTGGTCTCTCATTTTTACGTGTTATTGCGTCGTTACGGGATATGTTTCAACTTAGAGATAAATATATTACGGCAACAGTTCAGTTAGGATGCATAATAGACGCGATGCTTTTCTGCTGCCTCCACTGATTTCTCTGCACGCTTGGGGCATTCCTGATCTTGGTTCAGCTTCGATATTCTCATTTCCTTCATCGAAGCGATTCAAAATTTTATCAATCAATTGGCACAAGTCGTAATATCACCGAATTGCCTCCATTAAGGATGGTGAGTTTATTCTCGTGTGGGCTACTCGAAACCTCTCTTACACTCGGTCTTACAGGAATGGCATCTGCCCTGTGGACAGTTTGGGAAGGCTGTAGGTTGCAAAAACTGACAGTTCAATTTTTTTCGGGGTGGATTTCGAACACATGTGTCATTATTCACTTGGCAAGATCTTTATGATATATGTCCAAGGCCTACGGGTAGTCCAATGTCCAAGGTCCAAGGCCTAAATAGAATGGCCAAATGAGGCATGAACCGAGGACTTCCTGGCCGGCCACACAGCTCTATAGGAAGTCTTCCCTAATAATGCACTCTTAAGAATGATTTATGTAAGTCTTCCTTAAGGAATGACCGCACCGCCCGTTTAAGAAAGGGAAAATGCCAAAAAAAAAAAGAAAATGCCCCATTTTAAGTAATGAAAGTGAATGAATGAACATTGATTCGCACAATATTGTTCCTTATGATGCACCGTCTGTCATCGAAAACATATGAGGAAGTGAATGCAGACTTTGAACAGAAATCGTCTGCGTCTTCGAGCGTTTTGAATACACTTCTGCAGTGCTCTGAAACGGTTATCTTCTCTTGCATCAAACTTTTGCAATTAAGGAAATTCCATAACTTATTACCATTAAAATTATTATAGTAAGATGTAATTAGCATTACCTTATTGAAGAAGTACTTAATGGTTTTTGAGACTGTATCCCTATAACTTTTCGTAGTTGCAATAAGGATAGTACAGTGAACGATTGAGTGGAATGAAATGAGCAATGTCACAGAGAGGATCAAGACTGCAAGTTTTCCTATATTACTTATTAATTTTAGGGTAGGATGGTGCACATGGGAATTCCAACCTCTGCGTCTACTACGAGGGGTCGTCTCTCCCGTCGAAAGATTCGGAGGGTATTAGAATTCCCCACATTTGGCATCCCTCATAAATATATGGATGATTAAAATATGGCACCTGGACTCTGGTTCTCCAGGAGAAAACTGATTGTTACAACTATTACTGGCAAAGCTATCAATGACATGGGAATTGCAGCCTGTAATGGCATGTAAATTTAATTTTAGAATTCTAAAAATTAGAAAAATGTACAAAGAAATTGTGGTTCGCACCTGAATGACCAGAATGCGAATCATGATTTTATGAAATTGCCGAGTTTTTGCGCTCATCCGTCGAATTTGTTCGTTTAACGTCATGTGAATATGAATTGTTAACTGAAAATTTTCCTGTTATATCATATCTACTGCATCTACGTAGCGTCTTCTTTAAAAAAGACCATTAGATCTACACAGAAGAGACCGTGAATTGACTCAGATATTGACAGCCGTTCATTTCTAGCTGTCTAACTTCATTCCTAGCGGTCGCCTCTCCCTTCGCTGACACAACTGCTAGGAATGAAGTTAGACGGCTAGAAATTACCGGCTGTCAATAATTGAGTCAATTCAGGATCTCTACTACACAGGTAGATAAGAAAAACTGACCAAAATAACGACACTGATGCTGAGGAAGACTGTAAATAGCAGTTGGACGGCATTCATTTTAAGTTTTTCTGCGTGGTAGCAGATTAGTCGCTTCTTTAGGGAAGCAGATATCAAAGGAAGCTAAATTAATATTTTACTTCAAAAAATAATATGTTTGGTCACCTCTGTTAGGTATTCTTCCATTTCTTGCGGGTTCATAGAGCTCAACT
This sequence comes from Diplogasteroides magnus, assembly GCA_014805445.1. Taxonomy (NCBI): domain Eukaryota; kingdom Metazoa; phylum Nematoda; class Chromadorea; order Rhabditida; family Diplogasteroididae; genus Diplogasteroides; species Diplogasteroides magnus. The sequence continues at coordinate 21,520 of JACMIF010000665.1, read as the reverse complement.
GTAATAGTAATATTCTTCATAATTATACATGTTTAATAGAAAACAACGATAAATTGGTTCATTTTAATTCTCTAGATGCGATATGAGGATACCATTAGAAAAACTGCATGAGTGGAGCTGTAGAGATAGCCGAGAAGGAATATGAGGATGAAATGAGTGAAGGGTCCGATTTTATATCGAGATGTGGACGGTAAGATGAGCTGGAAACTATGTAATAGGTTGAGCCCTAATTTTTGCCATACTTTTGTTCCGTCTTCTGTATTTCCTTAGCTATTGATGATACCCCTCCATCAAGGCCACTAACAGTGCTAGTCCACAACTACCATCTGCTAGCTTCAATATTTCTGGAAATTAATGGGAGCTTCAGTGCGATTTTTCGAAGTTGGTCGACTCGCGCGCTTTTTACCCTCTGCGGCATGTTTTACATCGCCCTAGCTCAGGCAAAAGAGCTACCTCGAAGGTCTCAACTGTGAAGTGTAGCCAACCGAACGACAGATAACCATGATTTTTTTGTTCGCTTAATTCTCAATATTCGCGGAGTTACAGCGGAAATAGTGGGACAAATCAAAAACTTTTAAAAACCTCAAAAAACGTTCAACGTGCAGCTAGTACATTGTGCTTCTTATAGTTTCCGGGTAATAGTAGGAGTAATATAAAACTAAAAGTTGGACAGTTTACGGTTTGAAATACGAGCACAGTACGCAAAAACGCTGTTTTGGCACGACTCTTCAACAAAATCCATGATTATTTTGCAGCAAATTTCACTATTTCCGTTGTTACTCCGCGAATATTGAGAACTGAGCGAGATAAAAATTCGTGGTTATCGGAAGTTCAGTTGGCAACATTTTACCGTTGAGATCTTCGAGGTAGCTCAACTGCTAGAGCTAGGACGCACACAAGTAGAGAGGGGTCCAAAGCGCGAGTCGACCAACTTCGAAAAATCGCGCCGCGCCTCATTACTGCGGCTGAAGCATGTGAGTGTGGCAGCTAGTGAGATCTTATGTGGGGAGTCTACGATAATTATGGATAGGGTCCATCATCAATAGATAAGGAAATACAGAAGACGAAAGGAAAGTATGGCAACAATTAGGGCTCAAACTAATAATATATTTCATAAGAATGTTCGCCATGTACTGCTTTTGTAAATCTGTATGCGAAAATAATTTGAATTGTCATGATCACACCTGATGCCTGTATAGAAAGCAACTGAAGATTGCGGGACCGTTCCAGTTCACAACCACGATAAACAGAACCTGTACAGTATTGGTACGTAAAAGAGCCCTACGGACATTTTCATCATAATGATATCAGATCCATCACTATGCACACAGAAAAATAACGGATAATTTTCCCAGTATATACTGTAGATTGATTAACCACAGTGAGACTGTCGTCTAACTTTCGTCAAGCCACATTTTCAACTGTTACTCGTTGTTATTTTTCTGTGCGTGTGTTAGGTGTCATTTTGATGTTTCTTCGTTAATTGATGTTTCACTACTATCTAGGTAAAGGATCGAGAGATTTTTATTTTTGAATTCCAATATGTGACACTGCGGCATGTTTTTACCGTAATGAGGTGATTCGAAAACATTAAAAAGTGGTAATTAATCTCAACATACCACTTGCGCATTGGTATCCATGCCCATGATGCGATACAAAAATCCTTGCGTGAAGGCACACGGAGCGGGAAAGATCGGAACTGGCTCAGAGGCGAGATTTATCACGAAATCTGTTGAAAAGCACGCGAACTGAAATCAAGATATTTGTGAGAGTGACAGATGAAAAGTTTGGTAATTGCTAGAAATAAAGATCTTTATTTTGAAATGTGGAGCCACAGCTCGTTGGCTCCACTGAGTTGACCGCATAACGAGACCGCGAACGCTACCGTTTTTGCACGAATATTCAAACAAATTGTTTTGGCCTATATTTTTACTACTTTTTATCCTGTCGGAATCCGTTGAACTGATGCGTTCGCGGTCGTCTTTACGCGGTTCAATCAGTGGCGTTCTCAACGAGCGGTGGGATTGCTTACCAAGACTTGGAGCAGAAAATATCGATACGTTGTGCAAGGCTTGCCCGAGTGTCGCATGATCAGGTATACGGTAATGGCATTTACGATAACAGTCAAGACGCCAATCGCCTTGTGTGCGACACTGAATGCGCGCAAAAGCGATTCCGGAGGATCAGAGACATTCAGCATGATGTTTTCTAAAACATAAATATATGAATTAGGGCAGGATAACATTAAGATTCGAGAGTGAGTTTACGATAGCAAATGGTAACAATCTTGACCTGAAAAATATTTTTTATCTTGCTTTAGTTTTGGCAACAACAAGATGTTTTTCTGCAATATTTGCAAAAAGGTATTCATTAATCAGTATTACTGGAAAACTAATCTGCGATTTGTTAGATAATGCTATGTTGACTTCTCGACTCACTTGCCTTCGCGTCACACATATAAAAATTTCAGACCTCGCTGCATAATAGAGGCGTCATACTTTAGCATATATATAGATAATTGGAAGAGTGTCACGAAAAAATTCCGCTAGAAAGTTTTCCTGGGTGGTGTACGATATTATGAACTCCACTACGATTCTCCAAGAAGAACATGGCAGACTTTTCAGGCAGTTGGCTGTATTCCCTTCGCTCAGTGACTTGGGAATGAGTGCGCTTGGAACGATTGAAAAGTTTACAAAATGATATGTCATAAACAATTGTCCTATTTCTTCGTTTTTTACTGCAGGCCGTTGAGAAGTGTGTTTTGTTTGCACATCTTGGCGTCTAACGCATGAATGAGACAACCGCCTTCCGAGAATCAGACGACAGACGAATGCACTCCACTACTGACTTACAATTAGAATCCCTACTCAGTATAGATTTGACGAATGACTAACTCACTTTGCTATTGCATTTTCAATTGCAACTGTTCAAGAGACGTGTGCACGTGTCGACATCGATCTCGAACAAGCCTCCATTTCTGTAAGTCCTCCTCTTGTAGACCGTCCACGTCTCGGAATGGAATCTAGAAGGGACTAGCCAACCAAGAGAAATATGGCCACATAAGGAACGTCTCGATCAAGGATTCAACACTTGGTCAATGCTCATGCGAGGATTAATTACAGAGAAGAAATGCAACACAATGTTATGACTAATCGAAGACTGCTCTTGCTCCTCAATATCACAGCGTGCGCTCTGATACGGATAAATCGTGTATTTTGTGTCCTGAATATACTTCGGGAAGCCCCGACAGCTTGATCCAAGAACTTTGGTTGTTTAACACAGAGAGGAGACTCCAAGCAGAAGCCCAAACGTACCTTGTTCGGATTAAACCTCAAACCAGAGGAACAAATATTATCCCTCGCGTGCTGCGCACTCGAGCGCGACTGAAAATAGGGAGGAGGGAATGAAAACACTTGTAAAAAATATATAGCAAAGACAATGGTCTTTGCTATATATTTTTTACAAGTGTTTTCTACACGCAGTAGCCGACTATCATCGGTTAACTGATTGAATTCGGTTATCGCTACAAATAGATGACATGAAAGGGTCTTTTAGTGAGAAAAAACAGCATAGTGAAAAGGACCGACGCAGACGCATATTTCATAATAATGACACATATATACTGGGCGCCATAGTCAAAAGGTATCACTCTAGAGTATGCATCGCATGTCGGAAAATAAGTGCATAATTTTTCGTCTCTACTCTTCGGGTACCGGTTTTCTTTCACTATTACAGACAACCGCTTGCCGAAGAGCAGAGACGACGGATGATGCACTTATGTTGCGAAATGCGACCCCTACTCTAGAGTGATCTCTGCTCGTTGCTTTCGCCTTGATTCCCTGCGATTCTCTGCTTGTTTTGTCCCCTACACTGTTAGGAACACGAAAATGGAGTGGTACCTATGGTGTGCAGACACATGTGCGCGGTGATGATTCAAAATGACGAGAGGACGGAATGAACACGGTTGGCCATAGCGAATAAGAACCAGATGTGACAGTCGCACATCTACTCTAGGCGTTAAAAATCGGTAAATCAGTCGTGATTCTGCGGAGCTGCTCTCTGTCAGGGGAGAGAAATTGCTGCTCTGCGGAGAAAAATACGATAATTTATCGAATTTGAACGTCTAGTTCATACCAAATTTCTACATTTCCTTGAACCAGAGCAATGCGATTTCGAAACTTCGATTCGATTGGCTGAAATTTCTCCTCCGTCCATCAACATCTGTTATTAAATCTCTGTTGGAGTGCTTAAAAAGACCCCCCCCCCCAGTATGAATTTCGACAATCATTTATGGTTTCCAAACGATAATACAGTGATTTTTTTCGTGCGTTCCTTCATCGGAGATACAACCGCTCGGAGAAGTGTACAGACGAAAGAGTGAATTCGGGAAATTCCTAAATGAGGTCGCATTGATTCAGCTGTCCCACTCTACTTACAGGAGATGCTATTCCTTCGTACCTCAAGGGCACCATGCTCAGGAACGGACCGGGCATATTCAATCATGGAGAGACTGCGTACAAACATTGGTGAGTACCACTGTTTCAAACGTCTGATTTCAAAGCGCCCCTCGAAAATGCTTGTGTGCGTTTTGAAATATGCTACACGAATTGATTACAAGCTCTAATTATCGCATTTTATGATGGTTGTTGGGATCGAACCATCATATTCCTAAAAAAAACAATGAACGGCTTTTTCAAAGCTGTCGGACCCGAAGTCATGAGGATGGCAGAGGACCCTGCCGAATGTAACCGCTTCTTGGCGCTCCACATCCATTGACCAATACGATCAAACGGCGCTGCTTGTTGACCTCGAGAAAAAGTGTTGATATGTAAACTGTAGCGAAAATAACAAATGTATTACGCATTCTAACTGAACTGTTGCTCTAGCCGATATATTTCACAGTTGAAACATATACCGTACCGACGAAATAGCAAGTAAAAATGAGAGACCAGGGAGTGAGACGCGTACTAGGAATAACAGTTCAGATAGGACGCATTATAAATTCAGGTTCGATGGAGACGCCTACATCCAGCGATACGCATTCAGGGATGGAAAGGTGACCTGAGAAAACTTGAGAATGTTGAAGCCGATGTGATGAAATGACGTCGTGAACCCGTGGCCGGAGTATATTTTCGAAACATTATTGACAGCCGGTGATCTCATAGCCGTCTAACGTCATTCCTAGAGGTCGTCTCTCTCTTCGCAGAGACAATCGCTATGACTGAAATTCGACGGCTAGAAATGTGCGGTTGTCAATATTTGAGTCAATTCACGGTCTGTAATAGGGTAACGGTTGTCCGAAGTGAGAGACGAATATTAGGAATGAAGTTAGACGGGCAGGATGTAATCGGCTGTCAATAGCGTCTCGATAAGAGCCCTACTCTTGACGTCATTGTGCATTGATCATTTTCCCGATAATTCGTCCATGCAGTCATGCTAAAGGACACAGAGAAAAATCACCCAACATTTAAAAAAAATGAATAATCAAGTCGTGAGATGGCACATCTTACATTTCTTCAGTAATGTACTTCAGATGTACTACTCCGCCCGCGCCATCAACTCGGACTCGCACTTGAAGAACTAAAAGGTTCGATTCCATTAACGTTTTTCAAAGGAAATCGGTCATTAAAATACATGATGGCTTATCCAGGAGAAATAAGATGGAGACATGTTATATTTACCTATGGTTTGTACACTTGATTTACTTGGCGAGAAACACCCCACGTATGGCTAGTATCGACAATGGAAGATATTATTTTGAGGATACACATTTAGGCCAATAGAATAGTCGTTGGCGGTTTCGGCACTGCTTCGTTTCCTGATCCATGCAAGAATATCTTCCAGAGGTGAAAAATTAATTTTATTGATTAATTTACTTATCTTTTGATCAGATTTTTTTCATTCGGCGAGTGACGAAATTATACGTTTTAGACGCCTTGTGAAATACTTGATGGGTCGGTTTTTTGGTGAAAATCTATTTTTTCATAAACTTCGGATTCTTCTCGTATTTCCAGACGGAGAAGCCGACAGATAACGCGGCTGTGTCTTTTCAGGTTATCCTAAATTTAATTTCAAAATAAAATTTTAAAAAATTCCAGGAGCTCGGCGACCAAGTCTACGCTCTCACGGAAGCTCCAATTATGATTCCGATCGAACCCGATACATTGGATGTTGGAAACACGGTCAGGATTACTTTGTTTTTATAATACATGACGTCGACGATCAGTGATTACGATACCTGTACTAGTATTCATGGCGAAAATGGGAGAGGCACAACTGGCGAACCGTTTTCCCTCTCCTGATAACTCCAGGAGAACCGTATGCACACGGGCCCTGATGGGGGTGAAAGAATAGAGCGTCGTGGATAGAGAAGAACTTCTGGACCGGTTTTCGCCCGTGCGCACCGGTGAATCATTCTTTCTCGCACACTATAGACGACCGGTCGAATGAGAACACAGACAAAAGTCAGTCCATAAGTCGTTCACTAATCGTGGACAATGCGCCATAATGGTGAAATGGAAATTTGCGCCTTATTGGTGAAATTGACAGAAGATAAAATAGTAATCGACCAGAAAGAAGGCGTGATATTCAATATTAGCACTGTAGGATTAAAGAATTGTTTCAGGACCCATGTAATGCCTTTTTATATGTACTTGATTGTTACAAACGATCAAAAAATTGTGTAATAAAATCGTAACGTTCCATCAATCGACAACTTATTTTCATACGGTAGCTATCGTTCCAGGACCCTGCTACTACCATTCATTTGGGATGAGTGAGGGCCACTTTGTTCTGCTTGAAGCGCCGCTGCGACTCAACGTCTTCACACTGGCATTCAGGTCCGAAAGACTTCCGTTGTTTACCAAATGGACAAAAAAATTTAGTCCTACTAGTCAGGGCTGTTCAACAAAATATTTTTCAACAAATCAACAAATCAACAATTGTTGACCATTTTTTGTCAACAAAAATCAACAAAATTCAACAAATCAACAAAATTTTCAAAATTTAGAAAATTAACCTTTTTAAAATTTTTAGTAAGTTAAAATTTAAAACGGCAACAAAACATTTTGAAATAAATATATCTTTTTCACTTGGTCTTGACTTATGCAAGTGAATAATGTAGCTTGAGAGATTTCTGTGAGCAAAAATCAATGAAATATGTGAAATGTTTCGCATGAAGTAATATTGTTGAATACATCATGTACAAAGGCGTGAGGGGGAATGAGCATTACAATCTACTGTTTTTAATGAACTAAATTGATGAAATTTATTGTTGATTTTTCGAAAAAAATTTTGTTGATTTGTTGAACGGCTTTGTTGATTTGTTGACTCAGCAATTTTGTTGAAAAAAAGTCAACAAATCAACAAATCAAAAATCAATAAATGAACATCCCTGCTACTAGTAGCCAGCCTTACCGGTGGGCCCCACCTAGCGTTAACGTTTGAAGTGGTAGCTTCTTTAGCTTTTGTGTTGTTTAGACGCATTCTCGGTGCCTCCTATCGGGACGGCATACAGTGGAAGGAGGAAATTAAGTACACGAATGTGGTTGTGGTGGACAGGAAGACGGGCCAGAGGACAAAGACCAAGGTTGAGAATATTCTATAATACATTCTAACCGTACTTTTATACGGGTCTTTATATTTTTAACCGACTGTTTATCTCATATTGAAATATTCACAAAATTTCAAAAATTAGCAAGGAATCGTTGAAAATGTTCGATTTCAATATAATGGACGCATGCTTCACATTCCACCACGTGGTGGTGGACTATTCAAAGTAGGTTGCCGAACATTCTAAGGCTTCGCGGATCAATATCGATTGATGACATCATAGTGAAACACCCAGATCTATTATAATTACTTTACAAATATGCGTCTAACATCGCAAAATGCCTTTTATCTGTTAAAGCCAAAATTTAAATGCAGTTCTTTACTTGCGTGGCGGTCGATTATTTTAAGTAGGTTTCGGACTGTCAATATCTTCAATTGATAAATCAACTATTCTGTGCAGAAGGAGCTTAAAGTGCAATGCAAAAATATTCAATTCCAGTGTGCTTTGTTAAAGGGACAGTCCAATCTAATGTGAAAGAACCCCAACACGGTACTCCCGCACGGATTGCTTGCCCCTTTGAGTAGGGAGAGGGCAAAGGAGAGGAGGGAGGGAGAGGAATGCTCAATTAGCGCCTCGATCAGTTCACTGTAGCGCTATTATCTCTTCCACCTTTGACTATATCGATTTACAGTCAACAACAAAGTCGAAGGTCTTATCGAAACGAGCAGCTTTCATATTGAAAGTTTTTCATTATATAATCACTTTGAACCGAGATTTGAAACAAAGACTAATTTTCATCTAAGAATCAATGATTGCTCTAAATCTCGGTTCAAAGTGATTATAGTGATAAACTTTCAAAATGAAAGTTGCTCTTCGCGAAAAGACCTTCGACTTTGTTGTTGACTGTAAATCGATATAGTCAAAGGTGAAAGAGATAATAGCGCTACAGTGAACTGACCAAGGCGCTAATTGATGGTTCCTCTCCCTCCTCTCGTTTGCCTCTCCCTACTCAAAGGGGCAAGCAATCTGTGCGGGAGTCCCGTGTTGGGGTTCTTTCACATTAGACTGGACTGTCCCTTTAAAATACACGATAAAGCGAAAAATGTGGTAATGAAAAGTTCCATCATTAAAAAATATACTTTTATTCAGATATCGCAATGCTCAGGACCTGGACGACCTGTCGTTGAATGCAATACGCAGCCAAGATTTCTTCCAAGCTGCGGTAAGAAGCTCGTATCGTTCCTGGGGTGGGGGGAATTTGGCAAAAGATGATATCACTCTTCGTCATCAAATGGGATCGAATCGCCGAAAAATCCGCGTAAATGACGTACGCTGCGTAAGCGACGTACGCCCTTTTCATGCGAACCCCAGGAACGATATAGTAACCCATATTTTCCGCCCGGGACTAAAATCACTTTAGGCGGAGAAAGACTTCGTTCCCTACCCGCACAGACTCGTCGTCCCTTTGAACGTACCCGAAGGCGCAAAAGAGGGCGAGAATTTGCTCAAGGTACGGTTATTGCTCATCACTTGAATTCGGCAATGCACGCGATTTTGGCAATTTTTTCAGGAAATTCCATGGGCTAAGGGCTGCAGTGCTGACGTACAGGCTGATGGATCAGTGTTCCTGACAGATGTCAGACTCTGCGAACATTGTAAGTGGACTGCCGTAACCTCAGCATTTCAATCACTTCCGCACGAGACCAGATCATTTACTATTTTTTTCCAATCACCCTAACCGCAGCAGTGCCTTTGCAGCGCTGGAGTTTCCTCGATACAACTACGAACGCTGCAACGCTAAAGAGTACAAGTACCAGTACGGATCGGCCATTCTCAATTTGGGACATGATGTGCTCGGAGTAAGTATTTCCGTGTTGAACAACATCCGCTCCATGCACGCTTGTGCCACAATAGTGAGCGTAGAGATGCTATAATTCTCAGCATTCTTACGGTGTAAGCCGTAAAGTGATCCTAAATGGTGATCATCACCTGATTAATCTTTACATTTCACATTTCGGAGCTTGCGAAATTTCTGAACAATTTGACTCAATCAATTTTGGAAGTGGCCTTTCTTCAGAAGTTAATGATTGCATCTGAGTAGATTGAGAATGGTTTTACAGTTTTCTCGATCTACCTTTTAAAAAATATTATAAATGCGTTTCTCATTAGTACAACCTATGGTGTAATTACTGCATTCGTCACATCTCTACTCTCGGCTGCCTATGAAATACAGAGACGACGGCCCATCTAAGAGTAGTGACATGACATGACATTCATTGAATAGAGACTGCGAATCGGCTTAAGCCGATAGCCGAAAAATGAAGGTGCTTCAAACGGCTCTCCATGAGAGCCGTTTTTCGTTTCATTTGAGCGTTTTCATTTTTTGAATTGGCTCACCATTCGGCACATCTAATGGCTCACTAAAGGAAAAATCATGTTAATGTCCTTCTTTTTAAAATTTAATTTTTTTCTCATAAAACACATATTTTATTGACTCTGCAGCAAGCAACAAGGAATTAGTCAATGTCCAGAATACTGAATTAATGCACTAAATGCCTCGAAAGCGACATCCTTAGTATAACCTTATTGGTGCATTCCTCTCTACTTCCCTATGTAATCTATAAGCAGCGGTTAGATGAATGATAAGTGCACCTTTAACCGAATCAGAAACAAAATTGGTTGTCATTTAGGTTGTGAAGGTGCGCAATGAGGAAAGAAGGGCCGATACGTGGGAGGTCGACCATTCGGATCAATTGACTGGAGAGCCAATATTCGTGGCTGATCCCAACGGGAAGGATGAGGATGACGGTATTGATTGATTTATACTTGATTTGATCCATTTACGAAAGATCATGGTCATGTCACGTAAAAGTAGTATGGTGGAAATGGTAACACTGAAACATATGTGAAAAACAGATGAACCGATGCGACAAAACAACTTCATTTTTTGTAAGACATAATTGTGAGTTGTGAGCCGGATTCATACGTATTCTTAGATCATGGGGAAAAGGATTACGATTACGGTAACGAATGCAATCGTTGCAGGAGTCCTCCTCGTGCCAGTGCTGACAGTGAGGAAGGGCGACCGACCTTATGTGGCTGTGCTTGATGCGAAGACTATGGAAGAGAAGTGAGTGTTCGGGTGAAAGATTAGAGCGCGATGGGCAGTTGTGCCAAAATGGTGAAACTGACAGTTACGCCGTGAAAATGACGACGGCACTTTTGTCACTTCACCACTATAGCACAAATGCCAATGGCACACTTCTTTTTCACCCGAATGCTAAGAAATAAGATATTATATGAACTATGCGGTAAACCTAGGTTAGTATCGATTGGTTCAACAGATATATTTTATTTTATTAATTGCGCAAATACGGTCACGGTTCAGTTTGCCTTCATTATAGACCCAATAAACACCAGTGAAACGTTTATGGCTCGTCAGGAACAAAAACGAAACAGGAAAAAGTACTATGTTATATATTTTCACCGGCAGGAACACATCCGCCGTGGATTATCCCCCTGACCACAGGAACAAAGAATTTTAAAGGCCTTTTTAAAATATTTTTCAGGATCCGTTTCATCATCCCCGTGGACCGTATTCCCCTCGGCTTCCACGGGCATTACACGGAGAAACACTCGAGAGTCGAGCCAAAAGACATGAGTGACATCTTATTGTATTGACACCGGAATGTTATTTGATATTCCTCATATCTAGTAATTTACCAATCAAGCATCATTTCTATGCCATATAAATATTTCGTAAGCGAAAAATATGTTCTAGCGTCGCATTCTATAGGCATATAGGTGTTCGTTGAATGCTCACAGTAATCAGTATGGTTGGCAGTTTGACTATATTTTGTGATATGTTTCACAGCTCATATAAATATAATATATATAGCCACGGTGAAACTTATCCGAAAATTTAGTCAAACTGCCAACCATAGTAATCAGTGAATTTTCAATAAAAAATATAGCCCTACTCCAGGCCTTATCCTATGTTTACTCTCCAACGATGGTGAAGAATAATCGTGCTCCGTGCAGTGGACGCAACCTGTTCTATCCTTCGGTAGTGATTTACCCTGCCCTCTCTCCATGATTTTGCTTTCGAACTTTCCCAATCGTGTGTAAGACAACTGCGTCAAGAATTTTTGCGCAATCATGGACAACAAACCATCATTCTCGATATTCTCCGATATATACGCACATTTCACAGTTGTGTCGATTAACCCCGGGTCGGGCCATGGGTCAAATTTGCGCAAAAGTGAGAACCTGCCAACCGCATGCGCTAAAGAAAGGAATCTGAGTGTGAACACTAGAGTTGTTAAAACGAGGAACGAGGCCTCGTTTTTATTTGACTACTGAGAGGGAATGAAACGAGGTCCTCGTTTTGCAAAGTTGCACGAGCGATCCTCGTTTTTTCTTCGTTTTCGGCCGTTAACGACCGTTAACGAGGAACGGCCGCGCAGAATGAAAGAGAGGGAGAAAAACGAGGCTTCGTTTTTGCAATGATCATCATGCAAATTCCTCGATTCCTCGATTCCTCGTTCTCGTTCGAACAACTCTAGTGAACACGCAAACCACAAGGGCGTTTTTTCTGTGATCTTATGAGACCCTGTCATAAAGCACGCACTTTTCCAATACATGGATTGTGCACAAATGCAACTGTGCACAAGTGTCTCGTTTAAATAGTTTCACCACCGCAAAAACTGTCAGTTCAAAACACGCCGAGTCAAATTGCATTTATGGAAATCAAAATCTATAAGTGGATCTCCTAGACAATACAATACAATTGTATTGTCTATGCCTTTATTCACTTGGTAATATCGCATTATGGAACGTTATTGACAGCCGTGAATTTCTGTAATATTATTTCACGCGGGTTTCTCTTGTTTCGCTGAGATGACCGCTTGAAATGGCATTATACTACTCGAAATGAACGGCTGTCAATAACGTTCAACAATGCGTTCCCTAGTGATGAATGAACATCGAATAGCATCATATTGTTCTATGTTATTACTGCGCAGCTTGTGTAATCGAAAAACTATGAGGAAGGGAATGAACAGTAATCATCTGACTCCTCGAATGTTTTGTGTACATGACTGGAATGCTCCGAAACGGTAATTCTCTCTTGCATCAAACTTGTATTTATAATAGTGTGGGCGCCGCTACAAACGACTACACCGGAGAAATGATATAATTCAGCTAAGAGTCGACAATTTTTGCCTAATTTGGCCAAGTTGCAATGAAGTAATATTTTCCCTTAAAATTCCTACCAAACGTGCCCAAAGGGGTACCAATGACCTCTGAGAAATCTGTACGCTCAATTTTGCCATCTAGCCGAGATATGATTTTTCAAAGTTAACTGATTTTGGATACGTGACGTATTGCCCTTAACACATTTTTACTCACAATTCGCTTCAGAGTTAAGATTTTTCCATACGGTTTTACCATTCGACGGCTCTCAATGAGACGCTTCCGATCTGTCATTTGAAATATGACCTTACGGTTCAAATTTTCGAGTTATCGTAACCTTTCTGAAAATCTTCATCGACTCATAGCGTCCGATCAAAGGAAAGGAATTCAAGATTATGGAACGGAATCCACGCAGAAGTGCACATTTCTGTCGTCCAATACCCTCGGATCTCTCATGTGATGGACAACCGGTTCGACGGAATTTGACGTCAGAAATGTGCACTTCAGCTTGGATTCCGTTCCCTATTCAAGATACGAAGTCAGGTTGAGCGTGCCATATACGCATGAAATAAATCGCGTCGGTCTTCTTTCAGTATGGATGGACTCAAGAAGTTGAGGGACTGGTGTCAGGGAGTCATGGCCAGTGGAGGCGAATATCTTAAAGGGACCTTGTCACGATTTTTGATTTTTTGATATATGAAAGCTAATGGAATTGTATAATGAAAAGTCAAAAGAAGATGTATTTTTACTGCTCTCATTTTCGAGAAATCTATCAATGAATAATTAATCGTTCCGAAAATTTATTTGATTACGAACTGTAGTTGGTCCCTCTTGGGGGTTAAAATGGGGCATATTTTTAATAATTTTTTTCTGACTTTTGTTACAATATTTTGTGATTTACGTGTGTATTTTGAATTCTTATGTACATCATTAGTGATTAACAGCCGAATGGACGGAATTACAGGCGAAATGACTACAACATATTGCAGGTTATGCAAAAAGAGAGTAACGGCAACAGATTGCCGAAGATTTCCCTCAAAAACTAAAAGGGAAGAGCAGAGACAATGGGTGATGAGGCTGGGAATGGGCGAGGAAGAAACAGAAGCTCTTCTGGCTGACTTTCGACAGCGAATAGACCAAGGGCAAAACGTTAGATGGTGCAGTGATCACTTCAGAAATCAGATGGATATTCTACCTATGGACGTCAGTTAAAGCATATTTCTTTTCTCATCTTATTCAATATGTTATCTGCGAAAATAATATTACCGTTTCATAGAAATGTTTTACATCTCCACTGTTCATTATAGTATATCGCATTCGGAGTTACCGTATTACAGAAAAGGTCACACCCTTCTCCTCGTCCGTTGTTCCGCCCCCTTCTTCCGGTTCCTATCCGTCCTGGTGGTCCCATTGTCTTCCCTTCTTTTTTTGATTTGCACTCTACTACTGATTTAGCAACCCTAGTATCTAATTGTATGATGATGAAGAACAAGAGACAATTTTGCATGAAGAAGCTGTCTCTCTTCTGTAGATAATGAATAATGATTGTGGATAGGTAGAATCGGTCTAGTGATGCACTGAGTCACAATAGTTACAAAAAATACATGTGCGCCGTGGACATACACGCCGTAGTTGTGAAATTGACAGATGCTAAATCATTCTCAGCATTTTTACGGCTTATCTGTCTATTTTCCCATATGGCGCTGTAGTCCACAAATCAAATGTCATTACAACAATATACCTGCAGTTTCTCACGGCCTCGATCCGTTCCTCTTCGTTCATAACCGTCCTTTGAGCTTGTGCGTGTCCGCGTCGGTGTTCACTCAAAGATTTTTAATTTTAACACGTATTAATTTTTTTATAATAATTTTCAACACTGTCTAGTTGAACTCGATGCCACTAATTGAACTATACATTGATTTCTAACGTCACGATGGACGGCATGATAGTCATGTCGAAAAAGAGCGCCAATGTTACCTCCAACAATGAGATACACGTCATCTGGGAAGGCGGTCTTGATCTGGCGGAACTGGTTCGTGTGCCCGTAGTGCAGGACGTCGTACACGCCGTCGCAGAGAACTCGAATGGGTCTGCCGACTGGACCGAAAAATCGATTTATCGAAAATCTTGCATCAGACCTATATGTAATTGATATGACCCACCCGTGCCACCCATCACCTCGGCTACCGTATCGTCTTCGAGTAGTCCAACAGCTTCCTTGCTTCAACAATCGCCGGATCGTGGCTGAGTGGCGCGCGATCCTGGAAGCACATTTATTGTTGAGTTCATAATCATACTATGATATTCCATTCGACTGGGTCCTCTGCCATCCTCATGAATCCATCCTCCTTCTCATAACTGGTCGTCCTTTCATTCGCTTCGCTTTTGTCCGCGTGGGTTAGGTGATCAACAATTTGCTATTCTATTTGCATTGAGCTGCCAAGTAATGCGTATGTGTACTACCTATGCGACATGATGCAACTGTCAAGAATTAGCTGGGATTTTTCTGTATGGAAATGTACAAGGGTGCAAAAAGTTCTGATCAACTTAATACAATAGTAATAATTATGCAAACCTTCATTGCCAATGGACTCTCAGCCATCTTCATTCTGTGTTCCTGAAACTATGGATGTGAACAAGAAAGGGATGGAGATATTTTGAGAATTGGTAGTAGGATCAGTAGTGGAGTGCATTCGCCTTTGATCTGATTCTCGGAGGGCGGTTGTTTCACTCATGGATAGAAAACCGCTCCCTGCGATCTGTCTGGTGACAAGTGCACAACCATTTATCCGATGTGCGATTGTGAAAAGAACAAGCGAACAAAAAATACACAATTCCGTCTTCTCGCGTCACAAAAATTCGAGTGCTATCTAAGTACATATACTCACTTCGATTTCATTTCTACCTTTTTCAGGTACTGGAATGAGCCGCCGAAATTATGATTTCCTATAGATTGGGAAGTGATGCAAAATACCTTGTGCTTGGCGGCGAACGCAATGTTCTGCAGCAACACTTGATCTGGTTTGTCAGGGCTATCTTCGAGCTTGGCATGAAGTTCGCCCGCTCTTTGCATGTAACTGAACGGTGCGACAGGATTTCTTACCAAGAATAGCAACAAACTGTGGAATCTGAAGAATTTGCGTCAAAGCTTCTACTACAACCTCAACGTTCAATTTCGTTTTGTCCAGGGCGATCCCTATTCCCAGACGGACTGGACGACTTTTTTTTAAAAGGCTTTTTTATTTTATATTTTTTCCAGTATTCAGGGGGTGCTATCCGTATGGAAATAGTGGACATGTGAAAGAAAAGAGCGCCTCGGACGGTTGCGTCGTAATGGTGAAATGAATACTTTCTCCATTTTGCCATTACGGCGGAAATGCTTGTGCATGTTGCACTTGCCGTTCGTACGAGTGGACTCACTTCTATCTCGAAACTATCTATATCTAGAGCCTCTAGGCCCGTCGGAACAAACAAAGCGATGCGATACCGATCTGACTTTACACGTCCGACAGTGCCCTAGATACCCGCGATGCGGTCGCGACGCGTATTTGATCGGCTCTGTGGAGAGAATAATTCTCACTCCAGTGCGCTCACGCATTTATATCTTTTTCTCACTTAGGTTTGGCTTCTAGTTCATCAAATATGCAGTTGGATGGAAATTGTCATCAGGTATGCTTTCTCATTAATTGGCTTATCCGACATTTGTTATGTCCAAGTGGGATTCGCCATTGTGCCGTAATGTTGAAATGACAGATGCGCCATCATCGCGATGTACATATATTTCACCAATACTGCGCAAAATTCCGTAGCGCTCTTGCATTTCACACGCTAACACACGATTTCAACCGAGCGGTGGATAACTGTAATAGTACACATACAACAAGCCGGAAAAGTTGTGAAGCTAAATTAGCCCACTGGGAAAGACGCTCAAAGTACAACTGATCTTTCCAGCCGTGCCTCATTTGCCGACAACCGCGCACGAAGATAAACTTGGGTATCTTAATGTGCCGGGCATGTGCTATATTCTACAAGTGACTTTTTTACACATTCCCCGCTCAAATTTCGTTTCAGAAGGGCTATGGACAATCCAAAGGATCGAAAGTGCAGAGCGGGAAGCAATAAATGCACAATGACAGGTTCAAACTCGCTTTACTAGAGGTTGAGCGCAGAGCGTTGTTTACAGGATACAAGTTCTATGCAAACGGTGTCGCTTAGATAAGATTAGGGAAGTATTGAGGCTCGTCAGTGTGAGGCTTTTT
Source organism: Diplogasteroides magnus (assembly GCA_014805445.1). Taxonomy (NCBI): domain Eukaryota; kingdom Metazoa; phylum Nematoda; class Chromadorea; order Rhabditida; family Diplogasteroididae; genus Diplogasteroides; species Diplogasteroides magnus. The sequence continues at coordinate 4,516 of JACMIF010000665.1, read as the reverse complement.
CAATCTATCATTATAGAATATAGAATTACAGTTGACAAATAACAACCAACCTTCAACTTCCATTTCACCAGCAGGTCCAATGCAATTGACAGAGTTTGTTGTCTATTCATTAAACGCAAATCGGTTTACTTACAAGTAAAATTGTTATTTTCAGACAGAACTGCGAAATTCGCGACTTGGGCAACGTTGGACCAATCATTGGCAGACTACACAAGCGCTATAAGTGAGCTCGACGAGTTAACGATTTTAAAGATAATTTCAGTGAACTGTCCCGACGGCGGCGTATTCTGGAATTAGAGCAGCTTGGGCTACTACCTTCATTAGTACGGAGTCCCTAATTATACCAATGAGAAATTCAAAAAATTAACACTTTATGAACCGGGTGTTCAGGCAGCAGTGCTGGCCACAGTTGCAGCTACTAGGAAGGTTGGCCGAATTTTATTCGACTTGTGCCCAGATTTTGCAGCCTCTGCGTTTGAAGAAGTTAACCGACTGAATTCGTCGGACCAGGCAAACAGATATTTTGTAATGATTTTCAAAACAATGTTGTATCTAGGTCTTTCTATTCCGACATTTTTTCGAGGTGTTCAATTTGTTTGACAACTTTTACAGGACCTTGAAATACTACAAGAACGTTGATAGGTAAGAAATTATGCAAGTGTCAGCCAACCCCCAATTCATTGTTCAGGACATTTTTCGGGTTTTCATTGTACTTCAGCCACGAAAGAAATTCGCATATGATTGGAGGACTTGACTCTATGGAAAATGAAAAGGAGGCTGTGAGGTGAGGGAGTAGTTGCGTCTAACAATATGAGCTTTGGACCTATTATCGAACATCTTTCGAGAGCACTTGTAGAGAAACCAAATAAATCACTTTCAATTTGATGCTATCTCCTACAAGGATTTGTCGTATTATCCCTAATTTTTTGGTGACGGCATAACATATTTGGGATTTTATGCAGCTAAAAGCAGGCTTCACCGAGGGTCGAGCATACCGGCAGTGGAGTGCATGAGTGAGTACGTCATTATTGCATTGAATAGAATTTTTCCAAAAATTTAACAATATGGTGGATCATTTGGTTTCTCTACAAGTGCTCAAGGAAAGATATACATATCGAATCGATCTCCGACAATAGGTCCAAAACCTTCCATTCCAATGGTTTTAATCTATTAAAATATATTAAATGATTTCTGTGCGCTAATGAATCTAACCGCCGACTTATTAGGATTTCAAAATCGGCAGTACGTGCATTTTTGATTAATCTAATGTCCTCACAGTGGTTTGTCTATCGAACCTAGAGACTTCCGCTTCGCGAGCCGAATGTGAAATGCACTGTATTATGCATCCTATCTGAACTGTTATTTCTAGTGCACATCTCACACCTGGATGCCACCCTGGTCTCTCATTTTTACGTTCTATTTCGTCGTTACGAAGTATGTTTCAACTGTTAGATAGATAGACTAGAACAACAGTTCAGTTAGGATGCGTAATTATACCGATATTAAAATCCCATACTCGTGTACGTGTTTTATGCAGAATTTCTGACCAAATACAACAAGACATCAGGGGTGTGCGGTAAAGGGTTTTCGGTAAATTTTCGGTAACAGTAGATTTACCGAACCAATTTTCGGTAAATTTCGGTAAAAATTTTTTCAGCTATCCAGATGCGATTTCTGAGTTTTTTATTCGGCAAAATCGGTTAATTTGGGTAAAATCGTGTTTTAGATATCTAGATGCGATTTCTGAGACTCTTTATTTCCAATAAAACAATGAAACAACGATATGAGGCCGACGGCCTATAATTCATCGAAAATCAGTCAATTTTGGTACAACTTTTTTAGAATGCTTTGAATTGCTTGTAAAAATTATTGAAGGTACTTTCAGACGTGTTTTTTCAACCGAGATAATCGATATTTTTGTTTTTGGAATAGTGAAAAAATATTTTGTGGTTTAGGATTTGTTGTGAAGTCATTAGTTGAGCAAATCTCTACATCTGTAGTAGAAATCGATAGCTAAGACACCTGGGATGATTACTGACATTTTGTCCTAAGATGTTAAAGACTCATTCAAAACCAAGAAGGAGAATGTTCTTCATAAGATAAAAAGAGCTTATTACGACGATTCGACGATTTTGAGCCTGAAAGATCAAAGTGCAAAGTTCAAATATCAAAGATCAAAGTTCAATTTTTGAACTTTACTCATTGGGTGAAGCCGATTGCTTTTTTGTTTGAGTCTCTAAGACAATTTTGAACCGAGATACGGTTATGATACTATGATGTTTTCTTCGTCTTGAAAATATGAATGTTGTTGTAAGTAAGTTTTTGTCCAAAATTTCCCTCCCTCCTATGACCCCGAGCCCAATCAGGCATATCCAGCGTGCATCCCGGGAATTGACTCGACTCGAGTTTCTTAAAACGTGCTCAAAATAGCGTTTTTGCAACAACCAAAAAATTCGGTAAAATTTCGGTAAATTCAAAAAATTTACCGTTTACCGAATCGGTAAATTCGGTAAATCGGTAAACGGTAAATGCACACCCCTGCAAGACATGGAACGGCTGTGGAGGCCGGGCATGGAAAGATTGGCACTCGACGACATTGAATTTATTGCGTGCGTCGGCATTATTCTATGGGATGTTTGTGCGTTGTTTTTATCATCTTGACCGTTCCGACGTTCTGGGAGGAACTGCCAAAACATTTGTCAAGTATATTTAACTACCTTTGCATTTCAGCCATCGACGAGGTTTCCGAGACGCTTGTCGAACTTGCACAAGCCCAGAAGAAGATGATTTTGCACGAGTTGCATGTCTACTACAATAATCAGATGGGAAGAGCCAACTACTCAACCAGGATTGGAGAAATCTTTATGATGTACAGTACAGTGAAGGTTGGTCGTGTTCAAAATGGCCACAATCGGAGATCACATATATTATTTTAGGAATGCATCCCCATGATGGGCGATATTATCGATGTCTTCAAGGTTCTTGACGTTTACGATGACGACACATACAGACAAGTAAAAAGTCAACTGTGCTAAATGTTTTCTCAATTGTTAGTAGTTTTACTATATTTCCATCGCTTTCACATTTTCCATATCACTTGTTCATCTTAAAACCTTACTAGATTAATTGTGATGATGTTGTCTTTCCAAAAGTCAAACAGCTGTAAACTTCGGCTATTGGGTTGGCAAGGAGGTTTTTGGGTATTTCAGATAAATTTTTGCAAAAAAAGGTGACCGATTTATGAATTCCGCATGCCATCCAAATCAGAAAAAACCTTAGCTATAGGACGAAAGGGCTCGATCTGGTTCCGTGTGCTATAAATCCGGAAACAAACTCTCTATTTCCAACTATGCTATGATACAGATGAAGAAAGCACCAGACACTTCTTCACCCTCTCCTGCGCCCATAACGGCAGTGCGCCGATCCCAGCAGCCTTGATGTCGTCGTGTTTCGGCGTGTAGAGGAAGAAATTCTGTGAATCCCTTGCACGTCACCAGCATGTAACTGAAACAGAAGGTTCATCACTATATCTTTTCGACTCTCCAAAAATACTCCTATCTATCGCATATATCGTAGCCATTGCCTCCAATTTCGTGGGCACATCCGACCGTTCCCTAGTAAGGAAAACCAGTGTGGGTTATATTTCACATCCGCAATATCCTCAACAAGAGATACACGAACCATACAACTTCGTATTTCTTCAGGCCAAAGGGGTTTAAGTTCAGGATAAAGTCTGGAAGAGCGTTGAAGAGTATTTCTGTGATCAGAGTTGCTCCTGAACCTCTTTTCAACTGTGAATTCAACCGGATTTTCTTATAACAGCAATAATTTTCTCAATTCTTTATCTGCCCTGATATGGTATAAGGTTTATTCAATTCATTTCTGACTCTTCCATTCTCCGCGGAGCTGTTGTCTATCGCTCGTAGAGACAACCGCTCCGCAGAGAATGTAAGAATAAGAAATGAATTTGAATACCGATTTCGAAATCCTAATATGGTAGCCCTAAAATTCGGGCAAAATAACATACCAATCAGCATGGTTTCTTGTGTTGGTTTGGCCCGACGTAAAAAGAGTCAGCAACTTTCTAAAATACTGTTTCCTGAATATAAACAAAGAATCAACTAAAGTGCTGTGCTCACTACGCTTTGCTGAAGATGCAATATCCGCAGAAATATGGGTGCATACGCAACGATTCACGTCCAATGGAGATTTCTCGAAAGTAGAGGTCCTAATATGGTATGGTATAGTAATATATAGTAAATATATGGTATGGTATAGTAAATATGGTAAGAAATTGGTCCAAACATCGAAATTTCCGACTTGCGCTGTTTAGCGATTTGGCAGGTTGCCAAGTGGCTTCACCTTCGAATTCGCTGGAATTTTTCGTTTCTTGCTATATGCTTGGGAGTCCGGCGAATTCGAATATATAGAAAAAAATCAAACTGGGGAACGCCAAAGGTTTTGATAACCTGCCAAATCGCTAAACAGCGTAAGTCGGAAATTTCGATGTTGGGAC